>JAOTRH010208460.1:0-10977 GCA_034768845.1 Heliamphora exappendiculata | reverse complement strand
GTAAAGAGAGTGAGTGCTCTTCATTTATTACATCTCATTTATTGTAATCAAGGGTGAGTCACCATTTAGCCTTTGAGTGAGTGAGTAAAACTAATCAAAGAAGAGTTCAGGAGAGATTAGAAAAAAATAGAGCCTTATTTTTATAGGATCTTCTTGAAGCTAAAATAGACTTGTGAATGTGCCCGTTAACGTTCAGATAGCTCAAGAGAAGACTTGAAGCTTGTAAAGGTTTGGAATACGCCCGTGAAGTATTCTATATAGTGGAAATACTCAAGGGAGATCTTGAGGAGTGGATGTAGACTAGGATAAAGCCGAATCACTGTAAATCCCTGCTGTCTGGTTCTATTTCTCTATCCCTCATCTTTTAATATTCGCACTGCTTAAATATTTGTAAATCTTGCCTTATTGCAATATTAAAAAGTTTTTGAAAAAAAATTTTATATTATTTTTTTTAAAGACTCAATTCGCCTCCCTCTTGGGTTGCTTAGATCTAACAAAAAAAATTAGAGCTAATAGTAAAAAGAAAGAAAATGAAATGCTAAAAAAAACAAATTACACTACTATAAAGAAAAGAAAAAAAAATGAAAAATTAAGGTTAACAGATGAACATTAAACTAATATTGAAAGAAGAGAAAAGAAGCAGGAAAATAAATGCTAGAAAAGAAGTATTAAATTAACATTAAAAAAATATAATGGAACATTTAAATAAAAGATATATTAGAAGAAAAAAAAAGACACATTAGTATTAAATTAAAGATTAACTAATAAATGAAACATTTAATTAAGATGGAAAGAAAAATTAGCATTAGATGAGTACAATATTGACAATTATAACTATTTTTGTGTAAGTGCTTATATTATAACAATAACGACATTGTTTAGTCGTATTGTCAAATTTTGTTAGCACTAATTTAATGAATGCAAATAAAAAAAAATACAATGTGCTAAGTGTGAGTGTGAGAAAATTAGTAACTAAACAGTTAAAGAAGATAACCAAATTAAATAGGATTATCAATGTAAATGAAAGAAAAATGTGGATTGAAATTAAATTTTAACCCAATCACTCCAAGAGAGAGGGGATGGTGTTAGAAGGATCGGGGATCTAAACGAGATACCTAGATTGTCGGAAAATTTTCAAGTTGAAAATGTACTTCAATGGGCCAATCCTTAGTTGGTGATCCAAGCAAGACTTGCAATGTAGGCATCAAAAGGCTCGGATCTCGGTATTTCGACAGAGTTTCGGTGTCGGGGCTTGGAATTGCTCGGCGACTCAGCAGAACTTCCCTCCCAAAACCTCTCACTCAAATTCTGTCCTTGAAAACGTACCAAATGTATGGTATTTATAGAGTTCTTCAACCAATGAAATGTTGTCAAGTTTTGGGGACACGTCAGACCATTTGGAGTTGGCGGTCGCTACAATACAATTTGGCGGTCGCCATGTTTTTGAAAGGTTCTACAAAGTTCTATAGCGGTCGATATGATGCAAGCTGGCGATCATCATAATAAAAGGTGGCGGTCGCCATATTTGGCTAGGGTTTCCAAGAGGTTCTGCTGGCGGTCGCCACAATGAACATGGCAATCGCCTTACTTGAGCAACCAGTTTCGATGGTTCGATTAAATTTCATTGGTTTAAAGGTTTTGAGTTCAAATACCAAGCTTGGATCACTTTCCGAGGATCGTACTGAGGCACCATTCCACCTGTTTTCATTATGAAATTCACCTAAGAATAGGCGGAGTCAAATTGGGGTGTCTACAGTTGCCCCTCTTTGATATAACTTGTATAGGAATGCGTGAAGCAAGTTATATCAAAGACCCAGAGACGACAACTATTTGACCGAGCCGTCAATCTTAATTCGCAAGCATACAAGCATACGTATAATGTTGATCGTACCCAAATTTCTATCGAGCTGCCTACGTACTCCTTTACTAGGGATCAGACCAAAACGTAGTTAATGGGGCAAAATGCAAGGATGCAAGATTAGAAATATGATGCATGACAAGAATAGTGTAATGCAATGCAAGTTAGTATAGGGTCATGAGGGGGACCGGCGAGTCAGTTTAGGGTCACGAGGAGGATTGACGCGTCAGACATCAAATTAATAGATCGAGTTAAGATCTAAAAATTCGAGACGAGGTACGTGATAAAGAATAATTAAAAGTCAAGTTACGGCTTAAAATTAAACTTATTGGGAATAATAATTACGAATTAATAGGTCGTATTTAAGACCTAAAATTTCGAGACGGGATGCGAGTTAAAAGCCATGTTGTGGCTTAAAACTAAAATTTATCGGAGGGAGAAAACACCTTAAAAAGATAGGAGCTTAAAAACTCACCAAATTATTATTGGAATTATTTTTAAACACACAAGATTTTCTCGAAGTATTTTTTAAGAAACACCCAAGATTTATAAAATTATTTTTAAAAAGTTCTGAAAGTCATTTTTAGAAGCACACACACACTAAATAAAAATTTTAAAGAAAAATAATTAAAAATTTTATACTTTTTGAAAATTAATTTTACTAATAAAGCAAAGAGAAAATAACCTACATTAATAAAATGCAAGTAAATAATAAGATAAACATATATTGAAAGCCCCAAATAGCCCCTCTCAAATCCCAAAACGTCATTATGACAAACTGACCTGACGTGACTTTTGGCAACCTGGTGGTCGCCAAGCCTAAACCCCTCTAACAAGGCGGCCACCGGGTAAAAACCCTTCCAACATGGCGGTCGCCATGTGTCCCTTCGCCAACAAAGCAGTCGCCACAATGGAACCGTATGCGCATAAGGCCCCCCAGGTGCGCGGTTTTGGTTCATTCTCTCATATCTCCTTTTCTCTCCAGCTCTCTACGCTCTCGAATCTCCCCTCAACTTTTTCTCTTTGCTCCTTGTTCGTTCTTCAACTTTTGTGTTATTTTTCCTTGCTTTTGCGAGTACTCCTCTTGACACACGATGTTCACACTATTACTTGTAATTCCATTTCTCTTCATGGCGGGTCAAAGCCAGGGAGACGATGATTTAGGGGTGCACCAGGGCCCCTCTGCTGCTGGGAAATCTTCCACGGGGACTCTCAGAGGTACGGTCTCCAGTCATCTCGCTGGTGGAGTCACATCCACGCAGCCCACTGCTGCGATAGATGCTCTCGTTCTTGAGGCGGAGCGTGCCTCTCACTGGGCTGCTGAGGAGGCACGGGCAGCTGCTGAGGCTCAAGCGGCTGCTGATGCTGTTGCTAGGGTTGCTGTGGCCAATTTCTTTGATCCTGATGCTGGAGAGGGTCATCCGGCACCCTTCGACCCATATACGTATGCTCCACTACCCCATTGCGTGGTCCCACGTGGGATAAGGCGCCACGAGCCTCCAGCCGATACTGTTGCGGCCAACGTTCTTCTGCGGGAGCCCGACCACCACATGTCTCGCCAGCGACCATCGGTAAGTTTTCCAAATTTTTTGTTTCAAAGCATATTATATCTTAAATGTAGACGCATGCCTAGGGTCCCCCATATGATGATGATGTGATTTGATTATGATGATGAATGATGATTTATTTTGATGTGTTTGATGAATGATTTTGATGACGTGGATGATGATTGGGATTTGAACTTAACTTAAGTACCTATGCAATAGAGATTAAAACAGTAGGGACACTTAGGATTCTTTTTGAATAGATAATAAAATGAACAATTATTTTTAAAATAAAAAGCTTCAATTTTCATTTTTAGGAAAAACGTAAAAAAAAATAAGGGAGAAGTTTTTGTTTTTGTTTTTGTTTTTGGGGGCATGAAAGAAGAAAGAATTTTTATCAAAATTTTTTTAAAAAATTAGAGATAATTTTGTCAAAAATCCTAAAATTTAGGAAAATTTTTCGCAAATCCTAGAAATTTAAGTGGCATTTTTCAAAAATTTAGAAAATTAGAAATTTTTTTGAAAAACCATAGAAATTTTGGAAAATTCCTAAAAAGGTTTTTTTTTAAAGAAAATCCTAAAAAATAAAGGAAAATTTTTGAACAATCTTAGAAAACAAAGTAGAATTTTAGAAAAATCTTAAAATTTTTTAGAAAATCCTAAAAAATTAAAGAAGATTTTTGAAAAATCTTAAAAAATAAAGGCAAATTTCTTTGAAAAATCTTAAGAAATTTTTAGAAAATTCTCAAAAAATATTTTTAACAAAATCTTAGAGAATAAAAGAAATTTTTAGAAAATCTTCGAAAATTTTTAGAAAATCCTAGAAATTTTTTGAAAAGTCTGAGAAAATAAAGAAAATTTTTAAATTTTTTTTACAATATCAAGGCAAAAGGGGCAATAGACAAATATCAGAGAGAAGAGAGATTTTTTTTACTATTTAAAAAAAATATTTATTTTTATTTATTATATATTTTTATTTTTTTATTTTATATATATTTTTATTTTTTGGAAGAATGATTAACATAAAATGATAGAGATTTGCCTGTCGCATCAGAGTTTAGAATTCCTAGTCTTTTACTAGGACGTAAAAAAAGTAAAAGATCGTCTCACATACAAAGTTAAGGTTAAGAAGATTTTGCTCGGCGTCCCGGGGCTTAGGGTGCCTTGTTTTCTAGGGCTAGAGAGAATCAAAAGGTCGTCACTTACACACAAACCTAGGGTTAAGGAGATTTTGCCCAGCGTGTCGGGGCTTAAGGTGCCTAGTTTTTTAGGGCTGAAGAAAACCGAAGGGTCGTCACTTACACACGAACCTAAGGTTTTGCTTTCAAATATCTTTCACCACTTTGCTTGCTCGATATGTTCTTTATATGTTCTCTGCCTATTTTCTTCTTTTCAAGTTGGTCATTACATTAGAGGTTTCGGAGGTTCAGCGTTCGGAGAGGTATCAGGATGGTATAATGCCCTCCCTACTCCTAGCCGGGTCATTATTGATACTTCCAGCTTTGCTTGATTCATACCCCTGTTGGGTAGGATGGGCAATGATTGGGTCTGGCTGACGGAGTGGTGGTGGGATACCACTAATTCCTTCCACTTTACTACCTTCGAGACTACTCTGACGCCTCTAGACTTCGCACTTATCACTGGCATCCGGGTTGGAGGAGCCCCTATCTCGTTTGACCCAACCATTGCTGGTTCTACCGACGCGTTGATGTACTTCCTCGGGGTTGTTCTTGCTCAGATGGATCGCGACAGAGTCGAATACACCTGGTTCTTCGTGCGGTTCAGATATTTTCAGTGCACCGAGCCCCACCACTTTGAGTGGGTCACCCGGGATTTTCTTATGTATATGTTCAGTACTTCCTTATTTTTGAACAAGGAGAATACCGTACATTTGCACTACCTGGGTGCCCTCGGTCGTTTGGACCGGGTCGCCTCATACGACTGGGGAGGAGATGCCCTCGCTACCTTCTACGACTTCATGAGGACTCTCACTTGGTTTCCCTAGGAGCTCAGCATTGGGGGACACTAGAGGGTTTGGAAGGTATGATTTAGCTTTTCTCCATCCATTTCTATTATCTGTTATTACCTGCTTGCTGACATCTTCTTCTTTGCAGTTGTGGACCTATGAGTTCCTTGGGCTTTACGTCTCGGTGAACTCCTCAGCGGAACCTCTGGTCATTCCTCGTGCAGCCCGGTGGTCCCGTGGGCTGAAGGGGAAGAAGGCCGACGGAAAAGACATTGACCGATTTTAGGTCTTGCTGAACCGGCTGACTCCCGACCAGGTATCGTTATTTACTACTTACTATTCCGTACATTGCCTTCTTATACTGCTCACTGCACTGTACTGTTTCTGTTCTCTTTTCCACGCTGTACACTGATTATTGTACACTGTTCATCATACCGCGTGGCTTACTATTCTTCACATTGTAGTTTATTTTGAACTGTTGCAGGTCCATTGGGATATATTGAGGGGCGTGGAGGATTGGGCTGGCGCAGATCTGATACGTAGCCGAGGTGTCGCTGTGAGGCGTATTCTGCTGGAGGGGCCGTTCGGTAGGGAGTATTATCTTAGAGAGCGAGTGGTCTTCCAGTTGCTCGGTCTTGATCACTTCTGATTACCGGTGGTTCCTCCATCTTGTATGCGTCGGATTGATCATCTTAGCCGAGTCGATCTACTACTGGAGTTGGTGGGGACTCACGTCGCGGAGCTACTGGTGGCCGAGGGGGATTACACTGCTTGGGCTCGGGCACACCTGTTGGGACCTCTAGGACCCGGCCTGGCTGCCCTTAGTGGCAGAAGGAGAGAACAGGCACCCCGGGCACACCTGTTGGGACCTCTAGGACCCGGCCCGGCTGCCCTTGGTGGCAGGAGGAGAGGACAGGCACCAGAGGCTGCTGATGTTGGTGCTACTGGTGCTGCTGGCCCTGGAGCTGGAGCTGCTGGGGGAGTGATTGGTCCGAAGATTCCCTGGAAGATTCAGACTGTGGCTTTTGGCTTCCCCTTTTCCCTTCCTGTTCCAGTCCCACCAGTTTATGAATTCAGAGCAGAGATTGGCCAGGTATTTCCTTATCCTTACTCCTTTCATTTTCGGCTTTATTTGTCTGACTGTCTTTTTCTTTTCCTTTTGTAGTTTAATCAGGCATGAGTGGACCGACTGCTGCTGATATTTACGGGTCAGAGGGCATTAATCCGTCAGCTTGATGCCACTGTACGAGCAGCTGGCATCGCTTTTACTCCTGCAGCCATAGTAAGTATCTTCATGACTCCATCTAACCTTTCTGTTTCATTTCATGTACTCTATTTTGATTCTTGTTTTCCTTTGACAGCCTTTGGTACCAACTATCGGCATAGTACCACCGCGGGCTACTGGTCCTTCTCCTGCTCTAGCCCCTGCCCGAGGTCGTGGTTCTCATGCTGCTTCCTCTAGAGCTCGCTCCCGAGGGTCTATCTCCTCTGCTCGGAGTCGCTCCAGAGTTGTGTCTTCTTCTTCTAACAACGATGGCGATGATGACATTGAGCGGCTTTTTGAGGATGTCAGCTCGAACGAGGATGGTCCTTCCTCTTGCCAGGTTCGCCCTTGGCATCAGGAAAGGAGAGAGCTTTCCCCCTCCTCAGTTTCATTCATTTTCTGATACATTTATTTTGATGGGCCTGCGTGCTCCAGTTTGACATATTTACATACATTTTCCTAATTTTACAGTTTATTGAGCCTGGGTGCCCCAGTGTTTACAATTTATCACTTTCTGATATATTATGGGCCTTCGTGCCATTTATTACCTTATATCCATATGCTTATATGATTCTCTTTTACTGTATTGCTCAAACTGTCATTGATGCATAGTTCAGATGCCACAACTAATACAGATCACACAAACTGCAAACTGACCCACACCCGTCATGTTCAAACATGGCGGCCGCCATAATACAATACGGCGGTCGCTACTTTTCAAAAATGTTCACCTGGCGGTCACCCGTTTCAACATGGCAGTCGCCTGGTCAAAGGAATGATGCCACTGTACTTTGCTTTTTAGAGTTGGTAGTCGCTAGTTCCAAGATGGCGGTTGCCACGTTGAACGTACCCTTTTGCCAAAATTTTGATTTTTTTCCATTTTCTACCTTATAAAGATAACCCTAGAGACCCCATTTTCTGTTACTCCGACTCAAATGGCTTCTTCCCTTTCTGCATGGGTCGAGGCATTCTCCCATATCGAGCATTTAAACTTTACCCCTTTCGTTATCAACTCTTTATTTCCTCTCATCACTGTGAAGACTGATGGACCTTTATTGGACGCTGCTGCCCGGCTATGGGATCCTCAGTCCCGTGTATTTCGATTAGGTCTTGAAGAGTTATGCCCCACTGTAGAGGAGTTTGCTACTATCCTGGACTTGGCTCTGCAGAGTCCTGTCGTTGTTCCTACTTTCTCCTTTTCTGCTCGGCAATAGGTGATGTAACTCTGTGGTCTGTCTAAAATGGAGGCTTTTTTTCTAATATCGGGTGACTGCCTTGACATTCCCTGAATTATTGACAGATTTCGTCCTACTGGTTCCCTTAGCGACCTCGTCTATCAGCTGCGACGTCGTTATGCTCTTTGCTTCTATCTTTTTGCCTTATGTCTTCTCATTCCTTCTGACGGGCGAGTTTTCTGTGCCTTGTTTGACATTGCTAGTCAGATGTGGATGGGGAAGGACTTCGTGCCACGTGTCTTAGCCGAGACACTGCTGGGCCTAGATGTTGTTCATCGCGGTGAAACCACTACTGTTGTTGGCAGTCCCCTGCTTCTTCAGGTGAGCCCAAGACCTCTCTCTTTATCAAAGCTTTTTGCCAAGCCTTTCCCTTACTAATCTAACTTTTACTATAGATATACCTGATGGAGAAAGTGAATCTTGTACAGAAGCCACCTACTGATAGACATAGTGCTGCAGTTTTCCTCTATAGCCCCTATTATCAGATATGCGACACCGAAGCAACCTGGCGGCAGTACCTTTCTTCTCTGACTGGTCCAGATATTACTTGGCAGTGCCCTTGGCCACCATGGATCACCTTGGTGTTTTGCTCGTTGATCTGCGTCAAACTAATTTCTATTGTCCCCATAAGACCATGCGACAGTTCGGTCGCAGCCAGATCATCCCTCATAAAATCTGAGGCCATTTATCTTCATCTGTGCTACGGGCCCCGTTTCTAGCATTGTATCAGGAGGCCTGGCCATCCTGCTCATTGATGGAGATGCAGGAGCTGCAATGTCCTGGGATTTCTGTTGAGTACAAGATATGGCTAATGCATGACAGGGAGAAGAAGGATAAAGAAGAGGGAAAATAGGCAACGAAAAAGAGAAAGATTTGAGGCCTCCTGCTTTGTTTTAGAAAATTTCATAGCTTTCATCTTTATTCTTAGAGTTTGGGACTTGCGTGTCATTGCTTTTATTTTTCAAAAACTTTGTAAATCCAATTAAAGAAATGGAAAAACTCCCACTTTATGTTTAAGATGGTCCAAATTTATCCAAAGTTTTCAAGATTTCAAAGACAAGTTTGCATTGGTCATACTTAGATTCAAAGATGATTTAAAATGAAGAATATGGCCGAACTTCTTAAAAGAAGCTGCCTACGTATCCCAAAAAAGATGGAATCAGGCCATAACATAGTTTGGGCTCAATTTCCACCTCAATGGGAAGCACAGCTTCCATCCCATACACTAAAGAGTATGGTGTAGTTCATGTTGAAGTTCTAATTGACGTTCGGTATCCCTAAAGTGCAAATGGTAGATGTTTCGACAAATCTTTGTGTGAGTTGATTGTCTTTTGTAGAATTTTTTTGATGTTCTTGTTTGCTGCCTCAACTGCTCCGTTGGTTTGCGGCCGATACGGTGATGATTTGTGAGCCGTTATTTGGTATTCTTCGAAAAGATCCAGGACCTCTCATTGGAAATGTGAACCATTGTTTGAGATAACCTCATGTGGGACTCCGTACCGACAGATGATGTTCTCATTGATAAACTTAGCAACATGGGATGCTTTCAATACCGAGTAGGAGGCTGCTTCCACCCACTTAGTGAAATAATCAATGGCCACTAAAATAAGCTCATGTCCATTGGATGCCTTTGGTGTTACTCTTCCAATCACATCAATGCCCCATACTGAAAACGGCCATGGTGATGTCAGGTTGTACAACTGGGACGGGGGAACGTGCATGAGGATGCTAGGGTGGCCAGTGCGTCGGTGAACTTGTTCTGCAATCTTGGCACATGGGTGAAGATTACTGATTCGAAACACGATATTAGTTTCTCTAGTTCTTGATGATAGAGAATCAAGGTTAAGTCCCTGACTTTCCATTCTTTTTTTGATTGCAAAACCACCAATGCTAAATCTCCAATGACCTCCAACTTTCTTACCCCTAGTTCTAAGGCTGCCTCTAATCCAGCTAAACATGCTTCATACTTGGCCTGATTGTTGGTTACTTCAAAATTGAGCTTTAAGGATAAGGGTACGTGCGATTTGTCAAGAGTAACAAGAAGGACTCCTATTTCACAACCATATTGATTGGACGCGCCATCAAAATATAGAGTCCACTTGTCGTCCTCAAATTTCATCAGTTGTTCATCAGGAAATTGGAACTCTGTGTCTTCACCTCCTTCTACTGGTTGTTCGGCCAAGAATTCTGTCACTGCTCTGCCCTTGACTGACTTTCGGGTGACATACTGAAGATCAAATTCTGATAACAACAGCAACCATCGAGCCAACCTTTCTGTCAGCGCCAGCTTTTCAAATAGATACTTCAATGGGTCCATCCGGGAGATGATATTCACTGTGAAAGACAACATGTAGTGCCTCAGTTTTTGGGAAGCCCAAACCAAGGCCTAACATGTCTTCTCCAATGGTGTGTACCGCATTTTGACCCTGTCATCTTCTTACTTAAGTAGTAGACGTCTTTTTCAATTCCAGTTTCACCTCCTTGTGCCAGCATACATCCCGCAGTTGAATCAGTCACTGACAAATAGAAGATCAGTGACTTGTCAAGCTCGGGAAGAGCTAGAACAAGTGGATTTTGCAGATAATGTTGCACGGCATCAAAGGCGTCTTGGCATTTTTTATCCCATTCGAACTTGACCCCTTTCTTCAGTAGACGGAAGAGCGACTCACAAGTAGTTGACAGTTTTGTAATGAATCGACTGATAAACTGTATTTTACCCAGAAAGCCCCTAACTTCTCGTTCGATTTTTGGAGGAGGCATTTCTAAGATTGTCTTGATCTTTGAGGTATCTACTTTAATACCCCATTGAGTAATCATAAATTCAAGCATCTTTTCGACAGTAACCCCGAAGGCGCATTTTTGTGGGTTGAGTCGCATCTTGTACTTTCGAATACTCTCGAAGAACTTTTAGAGTGCTACAATGTGGCCATCTCGATCCTTAGACTTAACTTTCATGTCATCCATGTACACTTCGACCTCTTTATGTATCATGTCATGTAATAAGGTAGTGGTAACCCTTTGATAGATTGCCTCTGCATTCTTCAAACCAAACGGCATTACACGATAACAATAGGTGCCCCATGGTGTAGTGAAGGTCGTCTTTTCTCTGT
>JAOTRH010208459.1:0-41905 GCA_034768845.1 Heliamphora exappendiculata | reverse complement strand
TGATGAGAGTGAACCAAAGCCCTTGGCCCCAGCCATGCATCAAGCCAAAAGCTTGACTCCTCCCCACTGCCCAACTGCAGACCCACCTTTTGGTTTAATGAAACACCCACTTCTGTATTTCCCTTGCCTATTGCAAATATGTTCCTCCATGTCCTACCCATCCTCTATTTCTCTTTGACCTCCGGCAACCAACCTTCCTTTCTTTGCCCATACAACTGTTGTATAAACGACCCCCATAGTGCTTTTTTGTCTTGACTGAACCTCCACCACCACTTTGCCAGCAATGCCTAATTCATGTATTTTAGATTTCTAATTCCCAAGCCTCCTTGTTCCAAACTAGCTGTGACCTTGTCCCATGCTAGAAGGTGTAGCTTCCTCTTATTTTCCTCTACTCCCCATAGAAAATTTCTCTGTAATTATTCTAGTTTATACTTAACCTGCTCTCGCATCTTGCACAATGATAGGTAGTAGGAAGGGATATTGGCTAGGAATGCTTTGATCAGCACAATTCTTCCTGCCGGGAGAGATGTTTCCTGCTCCATCCATTCAACTTTTTCTTGAACTTATTAACAATAGGGTCCCAAGTGATGCTGCTATTCATTCTGGCTCCCAGAGGCAAACCCAAGTAGATCATAGGTAGCTTGCATGCTTTGCATTTCAGTATCCAAGCCATAAACTTCACTTTCAATCTTGCTAAACCCACACCACATAGGGCACTCTTGTTATAATTCACCTTTAGACCAAATAACAGTTCAAAGCACCTCATAATTTTCTTTATATTGGATAACTCCTCAAGCCTATCGAGGCAGAAAAAAATTGTGTCATCTGCAAATTGTAGATAACTGATGTTTAGGCCCCTCTCCCCTATCTCAACTCCCCTTATCAAACCCTTTTCTTTAGCTCTTGACACCAATATATTTAGGCCCTCAACAGCTATATTAAAGAGAAAGGGGGATAGTGGATCTCTTTGTCTCAAACCCCTCTCCATCCTAAAGCAATCTGTAGCTGCCCCATTCATAAGGATAGATATCGATGGAGTAGATATACACTCCTTCATCCAATTTATCCATTTGCTTCCAAAACATAAATTGGATAACATTTGAAAAATGAACTTCCAATTGATAGAGTCATAAGCTTTATGAAAATCTAATTTCAGAATGAATCCTTTTTGTTTTCTCCTCTTCCACATATCTATTATTTCTTTGGCAATCAACACTTCATCCAATATTTGTCTACCCTTGATAAAAGCATATTGCACTTCCTCCGCAATCTCATGCATTACCTGTTTAAGTCTATTTGCTAAAGTTTTGGCCAAGATTTTGTAGCAGACTCCTACTAGACTGATGGGTTTAAAGTCTTGTAGACCTTGAGGACTTGAAGACTTGGGAATCAAGACTATAAAAGTCTCATTCCAACCCTTCACTAGCTTGCCATTGGAGTGGAATTCATTCATAAATCGCAAAAATTGTGGCTCCATTATTGTCTAAAATTTCTAGATGAATTTGAAATTAAAACCATCCGAACCTGGTGCCTTATTCCCATCACAATCTGCTATAGCTGCACAGATTTTCTCCTTGGTAAACACTTTAGTTAAGTTGTCCTTTTGGGTTGATGATAGACAGTTGGGGAAAGGACCACATATACTTGGCCTTGAGCTGCATGTTTTCTTGTACTAGTTTTTGAAGTATTTCACCACAGCTTCCTTCACTTCTGATTGTTGCCCCACAATTCTCCCTTCACTTTTTAATTGGCCAATATACTTTCTCCTTTCCCTCCCCTTTGCCACCCCATGAAAATATGCGGTATTTTAATCGCCCAGTTTGGCCCAGTTTGATCTAACTTTTTGCTTCCACTCATTTTCCTCCCATTGATGTTCCTCCCATAATTTTTTCCTAAGATCCTGTAGCCTATTATGCTCCTTCTCCTCCCCCAGACTTCTGGATTCTGCTGTATTCTCCCAGCCTTCTAACTCTGTGGATATAGCTTTGATCCTGTCTAAAGTATTTCCCAGTACCTCTGATTTCCATTTCTTGAGCCCCTATTTCATATGTTGCAGCTTCTTTAGCAGAACATAGCCCCCCCAACCCTGGCTAGCTGACTTTGCCCAGAGCTTTTTCACTGTACTACTAAAACTAGGATGATTAAACCACACATTATATACCATAAAAGGTTTTGGGCCCTAGTCTTTTACCCCTCTTAACAGTGCCACTGGGTTGTGGTCTGACAAGGCTCTAGGAAGTGCTACTTGGCTCCAGCCTTACAGGTTCTCCCATTCCTCAGTAAAGAGAAACCTATCTAGTATGCTCAACTTTTGGTTCAATAGGAGATTTGACCAAGTAAATCTTCTGCCCAGCAGAGGTAGATCTATAAGGTCTATATCAGTAACAAAGCTTTGAAAATTCTCACTTCCTAGTTGTTAGTCAACGTACCCTTTCTTCTCGTCCCTCCTCAATACTTCATTGAAATCTCGCCCTATACACCAAGGCCCTTGGTAGCTTTGTTTCAAGGCTACAATCTCGGTCCATATGGCCTTTCTTTGTGGCCCTCCATTTGGAGCATAAAAATTTCCTAGCACGCACTGAAAACTGTCACTCCACTTCCCTATCAATAGAATGTAATTCTTGAAAACAATGGTCTGTTGAACTAATAAGTAATCCTCCTCCCATACACACAACATGCCCCCAGATGCCCCATCAGCATTTGATGCCACCCATTTGACATTATCACTCCCACCCCAAATACTACTAACTTCAAAGGAGGAAATGGATTTTAGCTTGGTCTCCTGCAGAAAGAATAAGTGAGTTGACAAAGATCTGGTCACTTTCTTCACCATGTTCTTCTTCACACTAGACCCCAAACCCCTTACATTCCAAGTTAAGAAGTTGCAATCCATAGAAGAAACTTTGTACTCCCATAGTGGGTTCCCTTATTAGGCTTAAACCTTCTGTTTCTTCATAGGTTTTTTTCTCTTTTCCTAGGCCCTTCTTTCAACTTCTTCTTCTACTTGAACCAACTAGACAATGCTGGCTTTCTCTCCTCCCAAAAAGTCCAATCCCAATAATTTCCCTACCTCCACAGTCATTTCAGCCTCCTCAAATATTAGCTTGTTTCGATTCCTGATACAAAAAGATGATATGGATCCTTAGGTTTCTTTTAAAATATCAAATGAATTTGTTGATTCAGTGACTCGCTGAACAGCTGCCTGTCTGTTTCTTCTTCTGTATGTTGTCCCTACCCGTACTAATAGTCTTCTCTGTCTTCTTCCTAAAGCTTTGATCTTTCTACCACCTTTTTTTCTTAAACTGGGTATCTTGTTTGGCTTCCCCTTCTTGTTGTTTATTCAGACTACTAGATGACTTCTCTGACATCGAGCCGATTCTAGATTCCTTACTTTTACCCTGTCTGATTATTTCCTTAGTTCCTTCCACGTCTTGAGACTTTGAAAAACTATCTCCAAAATAATTTAAAATATGTTGATCTGTCTCTATGAACACGGCAGGCATAGCTGTTAAGGCTACCTTATGTTGGCTTCCTAATGCTGTAATTTCCCCCCTGGCTGTTCCATCCATGATGGATTTAGGACTACTAGGCTTCTGGCTTCTGTTTTTCGTCTCTATCCCTTCTTTACCTTTTTGTTCTGATCTTTGCCTTTCTTGCAGACTTGGGTTTCTATCTCCCATATTTGCCTCACTCGTGTTATTATGTCCAGCTGAGCTACTGCCATTCCCTTTTCCTTTCTCTTTCCTTTTTCCTTCTGTTTGTTCAGTCTCTTTAATGTAGGATAATAGGTCACAGTCATCGTCTTCTAACTCTGGCCAAGCTTTCTCCAACTCCAACTCTTCATCAAACTTGGTTGGGATGACATTCTTCGCCCTATTCATGTTCCTACTTCCCATTATGGAGCCTTGCCCAGCCATCTCTACTACCCTTATCCTATAGATGAAAGCTCCCACCTTGATCTTACATACCTGGTTGATAGACATCAAGACCTCTGTCGCAATGAGCACTCGTCCTTGAGTAAGGTCTTGTTTAGAGCTGAAGGTTGGATCCACGGCTAACATCGTACCAAAATTTTTTGCCACCATGGTGAAGGTTGTTGCATTACAGGCATTAAGAGGGACCCCCTCTATGGCTAACCACGCGTTTCTACAGTTATTAAATTTTCTATAACTCCACTCATACAAGACCTCGAACCACTTTTCCAACCAAGTTTTGGCTTCTTGGCAGCAATAAGTCTTATCTTCTTTTGAACAAAACTGAAGTAACACCTTTAGTCCTCCGAGGGGTTTGATTGCTATGTCAAAAATGCCTTCTGTCCTCATTACTTCTTCAATGCCCGGTACCAGTCGCCAATCCTTTGCCACTCCAACCTTGCACTTCTTTAACCATTCCCCTGCAACCTCTTCTAGTTGTATTTCTACCATTACTCTATCTTTCTAGATAGGCTCACAAGGATCACTAGCTTGAACTACTCTTGCATAAGACCTGCCATTATAGGATGCGTTCTTATGAATGACTTGGTGCCTGCACTGACTCTTGGGAAGATCAAGACGGTTAGCATTCTGCAGCTTTTTATCAGGACCATATTTTGCAACTTTGACGATTAAGCGGTGGCCCATCAACCAGCTTCCATTATACCTTCTGATGGCCTCAAAAACTTCCTCTTTCTTCAGAAACCTCACAAAGCCAAACCGAGTTTGGCCTATTTGTCTTCTTTTGGTTGGGGTGAAAGCATCCAATACTTTCCCACATCTTGCGAAGTTACTTCTTAGCTAGCTGTTAAACATATCCTCAGGCAGGTTGTCAATAAATATCATATGAGATTAGCTTCCTCCATTTCTAGTCGAAGCTCTCTCCATCCCTTTTCTCTCAAGTTAAACCCCTAGTTATGATATGCTTCTCTTTCTCTCTCTCAATAAAATAACTCTTTTAGCCACTATATCCCTCAAATTTTCACCCCACAATCATCAAATACTTGATTCATCCTTCAATTTTATCCTCATTTACAGTTCCAAAACAATCCCAATGTCAAAACCCTAACTCTTCTCTCCCTCTACTACCGTCTCATCCCTTTCACCTCTATCTTTGCCGAGTAGAGCCACGTACTATTACTACGTTTCACAAACCACGTCACATGTTACACGCGCGACTCACATAATACTTGCAACTCATGCAACATGCATCCGTTCCTCATATTCCACAAAACTATGCCTATAAAACTTCTGAGTCTTAAAGCATGCAATCATAGTACACGTAACGATACCAAAACATATAATCCACTTACATAATCCATGCATAATAAACCATAGTTATAAATGCATAAAGCTAGCTATAAGCGCGCATAGCCATATAACCTCGAACCGTGACATCACCCGTCAGAAAACCCGACATCCACTCACAGGGACGACCGGCAACCCACACAACCAAGTCCAACTAGAAGGCTACACTAAACCCCTCAAAATAATGAGGTCACTAACACCACGTTTTCGCCAAAGGTGTCACGGGTCCTAACAAGCCCCACAACCAACAATGCGCAAGCACCACGCACATAATCGTGCCCTAACAACCCACATCTAACCATGCATACCACCCCCGAGGACGACACCTACACAACACCCGGGACCACAACACGATACCTGAGCCCACCGCACAACCAACTGAATCCCAAAAGGCATCCAGCAAGATTTCAATTGACTAACCCCATAATTAATCAACTGAATACAGTAAGAGACCAATTGAAAATTAAGAAACCAACCAAAACCACAAACACAACACTGCACAGGTTCAGTCGGCTGGACCCCAACCCCCAGTCGACTAAACAACACACTGGAATTCTCGCCAAAATGCCTCAAAACATTGTCCAATCGACCGAACCCCACGGTCCACTCGACCAAACTCTAGAACCCAGGTCCAGTCGGCTGAACCTCACGATCCAGTCAACCGAACTCAAGCGAAAACCATTTTTGAGCTACGGGTTTAACCCTCCAAACCCCGAATCGAAGCCTCCAAACACCCCTCAAACACCCTCGGATATTCACACGCCCAAGCTTAACCTCAAAACCACGAAAGAAATACTCGACACCCGATTCAATCCATTGAAATCATCAAAAAATAAGTTTTTAGGCCAAAAATCTAACTTGAAATAAACTCAGATCTATAGCAATCTAACCATTAAAAACACACGCGAATACACGTAGCACCCTTATATAGCAGTAGGGTCTAGAATCCTACCTCAGTGAGTTAAAAACTCGACTCCTCGAACCATATACAAAATCGAGCTTCGCCGGAATAAAATTTTGTCTGGATGAACACGTAGCCCACAGTGCCAAAAGAAAGAATCCACTGTTGAATCATTGAAAATCGAGCCCCAGGCCCCCGAGAACTTAGAGAGAAAGAAGAGAAAAAAAGAGAAACTTACTGGAGAAATTTTAAAAATATAAACTCCAGATATTTATAGGCCTCTAAAATATCTTTTTTTTTTAAATTTTTTTGAAATTCGCTCTGCAACACCCCAAGGCCCCCAAAAATCTGCCCACATACATATCTAACTCCGATCATGCATCAAAAGCATACAAAAATATGCTATCACATAAGCACGAAACGCGCGTTGAAAAATGCCGAAAAGAAAACAGGTCAGGATTTCACAACTCTACCCCCTTAAAAGAATTTTGCCCACGAAATTCAATTCAAGATCAAAAGAAACCACCACGTCGATCATAATCGACACAGGCATACAAGATGGTTAGCCAAACCGTTCCTTGGATATAGTCAAACGAGATCAGGCATCCTAAACAATGGCTAACTATCTCAAAGACACGACATCTACAACTCACCTCAACTTCACATTCTCACCAGCCATTACCTCAACACAGTACACCACCCACGGAGTTCATCACCAACTCCCAAACGGATGCAACAAAGAAACTGGCCCAAAGCTTGCAGACTCTGAAAGTACCTCTGTTCGCTGAAGGCATATCTGCATCATCCGGCACATCCGATGCCCTGGAAGAACTAGGTGCTACAAGGGAATACGCTCGTGGCAGTGTCGATCTGCCCTGTCCACCATAAGTCGGAGCAATCGGCTACCACACCAACTGAACTGAAGTTCCCCTATCTGTCACTCGGTAAGTCTAAACCGCAGGATACTACTGTCGCTCCTACACATACGAACCCTCTGGTGTGCCCACTGTACTCGGTGCACCCTTTCTCTGGGGACAAGTCCTGCGAATGTTCCCCGTCTTACCACATCTATAACAACTCTGTCCCCTGCGACTGATCTGGTGTGGAACTCTAAAACTGCCTCATCTGTGGGTCTTGGTACTGCCTCGGCTGTGAGCAATCTGGAACACGATGCGCCGACTGTCCACATCGGTAACATCTTACCTTCCTTTGCTCTGGCCTCCCGACGAAGCCACTGATGGTGCTAGTGCAGAGAACTACTGTGGTCCAGATAGATGAAAGCTAGGACCAGAGAACCTCTGCCTCTTGCTGAAACGCCCACCTGTCTACCCCACTATCCCACCCTGAGGTGTCCTAGCTTTCCTAGAAGCTCGAATCTCAGATATAGTGTTCTCCACGCTCGCTGTTGCCTCCACCAGCTCTGTGAAAACACAAAATCCCATCGTGACCACATGTTCCTTGATCACTGGCCTCAAGCCCCGCTCAAACCTCATCGATCACAGCTCGTCTGTGCTCACCAACTCCGGTGCAAACTGGGACAAGCATGTAAACCTGGCCTCGTACTGCATGACATCCATGGCTCCTTGGGTGAGAGTGTAGAACTCCTCTCTATACAAATTCCTCCTCGAAGCTGGGAAGTATTTCTCCATAAACACTCCTGTAAAAACTTCCCATGTAACTCACGCAATGGTCCTGGCATACTTACACCACGCATGAGCAGTACCCCTCAGCTGGAAAGTAGCAAAAGAAACCCGCAACTTGTCCCAGGCACTCCCTCTCTCTCCCTAACGATCTCACCTCTAACCAACTGCTAGATAGAACCCACCAGCACACGCAACAACTCTGTCGCGTCCATCAGTCCTAGGGGTGCATTTGCATCCCTAGCATTAGGGATAGGAACATCCCCTTGGCCAACACCACAGCCACGGCCCCGACCATGGCCTTGCCCTCTCTTCGCTGACATCTCGTTTATATGAAAAAGACATAACATAAGATGCAACACATTGCATAAATTGCATATGTATGCTAACACATAAGCACATAAGTTCATGCTAAACAAAACCCCATATACCGAAGAGAACCAACGAGAATGGCATGTCAATCTAGATAACCTACTCATATTCCCTACTAGAAATCACGTCAGCTAAACGAGTTTTTAACTTGGCTCCCAAGTTTGTTAATCCAAACGCCCAAATGCAAGACTATCACTACTAAGATTCAACCCCTATGCTCACATATACACATCCTTCACATATCTAACACACTGACATGTTCATGTTATCAAAGCTTCTAAACACATGCAACCGAGCACACGCAATCAACCTCACACGGTGATTCAACCTCTTTTCATAGGTCTTAGGTATACGAACCCAGAGCTCTGATACCAAGTTGTCACGCCCCAAACTCTGGGTTACGTGAAACACCCACAAATAACTAACCCGAGAATACACTTTCAAATTAAACCATATATGCAATGTATATAATCGCCAAACGGCATACATTACACGGTCCCAACACCAAAAAAATATGTTACAACATACATGTAACAAAGAACAAAAAAGAAAACTGCATCTCTTTCACCTCTCCAGCACCTCCAGATCAACCAGCATGACCGATACCTGAAAAAAATTAAATCCCACACCGTGAGCCAAAACTTAGCAAAAACTAGACAGACATACAATATAAGCTAAACATGCTAGGAAAATGAGATGTTGTTTTAGACTCTCTTTTAAGCCTTTAAAACAATTTTCACATGTAAATGGGAAAGCGAGGATACAAACCATGTTTTGACTCACTTATAGTAGCCATGAAAATAGTTGAAAAGGTTTTTAGATCACGATTTACACAACTCTTAAAAACAATTTAAAAATTGGTCTATCCGTCCCACAATGCAGTTCACGCAATCCATGATACATACAACCGGCCCTCACACGCCGCAACCACAGTTCTAACACTGAGATAAAGATCCATATATAAACATACATTTTCGAGATAAAACTGTATACTATGGAGTAAAACCATAGACCAAATCACAGGGTAAAACCGCATACTTTACCATAAGCCACGGGATGAAACCGCCGACCACAGATTATACCACAGGATAAAATCGTAAACCACGGGATAAGACCGCATACCGCGGGATAAAACCGAACACCACGGGATAAAATCGCATATTACAAGATAAAACTGAACCTTACGAGATAACACCGAAAGCAACGGGATAACACTGAATCACCACATACATACTAAACCAGGGTTTAAATGCATAGAGCCACATATTATCACTACGTTTTACAAACCATGTCACATGCTACACACGCGACTCACATAATACTTGCAACTCATGCAACATGCATCACATGCTTCTGTTCCTCATATTCCACAAAATCATGCCTATAAAACTTCTGAGTCTTAAAGCATGCAATCACGGTACACGTAACGATACCAAAACATGTAATTTACTTATGTAATCCATACATAATAAACCACAGTTATAAATGCATAAAGCCAGCTATAAGCGCACATAGCCATATAACCTCAAACCGTGACATTACCTACCACAAAACCCGACATCCACTCACCGGGACAACCGGCAACCCACACAACCAAGCCTAACTGAAAGGCTACACTAAACCCCTCAAACCATGAGGTCACTAACACCACCTTTTTTCCAAATGCGTCACGGGTCCAAACAAACCCCACAACCAACGATGCGCAAGCACTATGCACATAACCGTGCCCCACCAACCCACATTTAATCATGCATTCCACCCCCGAGGACGACACCTACACAACACCCGGGACAATAACACGATACCCGAACCCACCACGCAGCTAACCGAACCCCAAAAGGCATCCAGCAGTATTTCAATTGACTAACCACATAATCAATCAATTGAATACCGTAAAAGACCAATTGAAAACCAAAAAACCAACCAAAACCACAAACACAACATAACCCAGGTTCAGTCGAATGGACCCCAACCCCCAGTCGACTAAACAACACACTGGAATTCTCGCCAAAATGCCTCAAAATAATGTCCAGTCGACCGAACCCCATGGTCTAGTCGACCGAACTCAAGAACCTAGGTTCATTCGACCGAACCTCACGATCCAATCGATCGAACTCAAGCGAAAATCATTTTTGAGCTACGAGTTTGGCCCTCCAAACCCCGAATCAAAGCCTCCAAACATCCCTCAAACACCCTCGGACATACACACGCCCAAGCTTAACCACAAAACCACGAAAGAAATACTCGACACTCGATTCTATCCACTGAAATCGCCGAAAAATGGGTTTTTAGCCCAAAAACCGAACTTAAAACGAACTCAGATCTACAGCAATCTAACCGTAAAAACACACACGATTACACGTAGCATTCTTATAAAATAGTAGGGTCTAGAATCCTATCCTGGTGAGTTAAAAACTCGACGCCTCAAGCCACGTGCAAAATTGAGCTTCGTCAAAATAAAATTTTGTCCTAATGAATGCGTTGCCCACCGTTCCAAAAGTAAGAATCCGCTGTTAGAACGTTGAAAATCGAGTCCTGAGCCCCCAAGAACTTAGAGAGAAGGCAGAGAGAAAAGAGAAACTTATTGAAGAAGTTTTAAAAATACTTTTTAAAAATATCTAACTCCAGATATTTATAGGCCTCCAAAATATTTTTTTTTTAAATTTTTTGAAATTCGCTCTGCAACGCCCCACGACCCCTAAAAATCTACCCGCACGCATATCTAACCCCGATCATGCATCAAAAGCATATAAAAATATGCTATCACATAAACACGAAACGTGCGTCAAAAAATGTCAAAAAAACGGGTTAGGGTCTCACAACTCAACCCTCCATAAAGGAATTTTGCCCCGAAAATTTAACTCAAGGTTAAAAGAAACCACCACGTCGATCATAATCGACACAAGCATACGAGTTGGTTAGCCAAACCATTCCTAGGATACAGTCAAATGAGGTCAGGCATCCTAAATAATGGCCAACTATCTCAAAAATACGGGATCTAAAACTCACCGCAACCACACATCATCACCAGCCACTGCCTCAACACAGCGCACTACCCACGAAGTTCATCACCAACTCCCAAACGGATGCAACAAATAAACTGAACCAAAGCCTGCAGACTCAGAAAGTACCTCTGCTCGCTGAAGGCATATCTGCATCATCCGGCACAACCGGTGCCTTGAAAGAACTAGGAGCTATAAGGGAATACGCTCGTGGTAGTGTCACTCTGCCTTATCCACCATAACTCGACAATGTCGGCTGCCGCACTGACAGAACTAAAGTTTCCCTATCTGTCACTTGGGAAGTCTAAATCGCAAGATACTGCTGTCGCTCCTGCACATACGAACCCTCTGGTATGCCTACTGTACTCGGCTCATCCTCTCTCTAAGGACAAGTCTTGCGAATGTGCCCCGTCTGGCCACATCTATAACAAATCAGTAGCTCCGTCCCCTACAACTGATCTGGTATGGAACTCTGAGACTACCTCAACTATGGCTCTCGATACTGCCTCGACTGCGGGTAATCTGGAACACGACGCCCTGACTGCCCACATCGGTAACATCTGACCTCCCTCTGCTCTGGCCTCCCCGATGAAGCCACTGATGGTGCTAGTGTAGAGAACTACTGTGGTCCAGATGGATGAAAGCTAGAACCAGAGGACCTCTGCCTTTTGCTGGAACGCCCACCTGTTTGCGCCTCTATCCCACCATGAGGTGTCCTAACTTCCCTAGAAGATCGGATCTCAGTCATAATGTTATCCACCCTCGCTGCTGCCTCAACCATCTATGTAAAGACACTAAGTCCCATCGCGACCACATGCTCCCTGATCGCTGGCCTCAAGCCCCGCTCAAACCTCATTGATCGCAGCTCGTCTGTGCTCACCAACTCTAGTGCAAACTGGGACAAGCATGTAAACTTGGCCTCGTACTGCATGACATCCGTGGCCCCCTTGGTGAGAGTGTAGAACTCCTTCCTATACAAATCCCTCCTCAAAGCCGGGAAGTATTTCTCAAGAAACACTTCTGTAAAAGCTACCCATGTGACTCCCGCAATGGTTTTAGCATACTTCCATCGCGCATGAGCATCACCCCTCAGCTGGAAAGTAGCAAAACAAACCCACAACTCGTCCTCCTCAACCTGTAATGTGTCTAGGATCCCAGTCACCAACTCCAGCCATTCTGTCACCACAATAGGATCAAGATCTCCCGCAAAGGTAGGCGGATCCATGCGCCTAAACTCCCACATCGCTACTCTAGCCCTCGCCTCAGGCACTCTGTCTCTCTCCCTAACGATCTCACCTCTAACCAACTGCTGGATAGAACCCACCAGCACACGCAACAACTCCGTCGGTCCTAGGGGAGCATTTGCATCCCCATCATCAGCGATAGGAACATCCCCTTGGCCAACAACAAGGCCACGACCCTGACCACGACCATGCCCTCTCCTCGCTGACATCGCATCGATATGAAAAAGACAAAACATAAGATGTACCACATAACATAAACCGCATAAGCATGCTAACATATAAGAACATAGGTTCATGCTAAATAAAATCCCATATACCGAAGAGAACCAACAAGAATGGCACGTCAATCTAGATAACCTACTCAGATTCTCTGCTAGAAATCAAGTAAGCTAAACGCATTTCTAACTTGGCTCCCAAGTTTTTTAATCCAAACGCTCAAATGTAAGACTATCACTCCTAAGATTCAACCCCTTATGCTCACATATACACATCGTTCACATATCTAACATGCTGACACGTTCATGTTATCAAAGCATCTAAACACATGATACCAAGCACACGTAATCAACCTCACACGGTGATTCAACCTCTTCCCACGGCTCTTAGGTAATCAAACCCAGAGCTCTGATACCAAGCGTTCACGTCTCAAACTCCGGGTCACGTGAAATACCCATAAATAACTAACCCGAGAATACACTCTCAAATTAAACCATACATGCATTATATATAATCACCAAACAGTATACATTACACGGTTCTAACACCAGAGAAACATGTTACAATATACATGTAACAAAGAACAAAAAGAAAAACTATATCTCTTCCACCTCTCCAGTACCTCCAGATCAACTTGCGTGACCGGTACCTGAAGAAAATCAAATCTCACACCGTGAGCCAAAGCTCAGTAGAACTAGATAGGCATGCAATATAAGCTAAACATGCTAGAAAAACGAGATGTAGTTTTAGACTATCTTTCAAGGCTTTAAAACAATTTTTACATGCAAACGGAAAAGCGAGGATACAAACCATGTTTTGACTCACATACAGGAGCCAAGAAAACAGTTGAAAGAGGGTTTTTAGATCGCAATTCACACGACTCTTAAAAATAATTTAAAAATTGGTCTATACATCCCACAATGCAGTTCACGCAATTAATGATACATACAACCGACCCTTACACGCCGCAACCACAGTTCTAACACTGAGATAAAGATCTGTACATAAACATACATTCCCGAGATAAAATCGTATACTATGGGGTAAAATCATAGACCAAACCACGGGGTAAAATCGCATACTTTACCATAAGCCACGGGATGAAACCGCCGACCATAGATTATACCACAGGATAAAATCGTAAACCACGAGATAAGACCGCATACTGCGGGACAAAACTGCACACCACGGGATAAAATTGCATATTACAGAATAAAACTGAACATTACGGGATAACACCGAAAGCTACGGGATAACACCGAATCACTACATGCATACTAAACCAGGGTTTAAATGCATAGAGCCACATACTATCACTGCATTTCAAAAATCACGTCACATGCTACACATGCGACTCACATAATACTTGCAACTCATGCAACATGCATCACATGCATCCGTTCCTCTTATTCCATAAAATCATGCCTACAAAACTTCTAAGTCTTAAAGCATGTAATCATGGTACACATAACGATACCAAAACATGTAATTCACTTACATAATTCATGCATAATAAACCACAGTTATAAATGCATAAAGCCAGCTATAAGCACACATAGCCATATAACCTCAAACCGTGACATCACCCGCCACAAAACCTGACATCCACTCACAGGGATAACCGACAATCCACACAACCAAGCCTAACTGGAAGGCTAAACTAAACCCCTCAAACCATGAGGTCACTAACACCACCTTTTGTCCAAAGGCGTCATAGGTCCAAACAAGCCCCACAACCAATGATGCACAAGCACCAAGCACATAACCGTGCCCCAACAACCCACATCTACCCATGCATACCACCCCCGAGGACGATACCTACACAACACCCGGGATCACAACACGATAGTCGAACCCACCGCACAACCAACCGAACCCCAAAAGGCATCCAACAGTACTTCAATTGACTAACCCCATAATCAGAATCAACTGAGTACCGTAAAAGACCAATTGAAAACAAAGAAACCAACCAAAACCACAAACATAACACTACCCAGGTTCAGTCGACTGGACCCCAACCCCCAGTCGACTGAACAACACATTGGAATTCTGGTCAAAACGCCTCAAAACACTGTCCAGTCGATCGAACCCCACGGTCCAGTTGACCAAACTCAAGAACCCAGGTCCAGTCGATCGAACCTCACGATCTAGTCGATCGAACTCAAGCAGAAATCGTTTTTGAGCTACGGGTTTAGCCCTCCAAACTTCGATTCGAAGCCTCTAAACACCCATCAAACACCCTCGGGCATACACACGCCCAAGCTAAACCTCAAAACCACGAAAGAAATACTCGACACCCGATTTCATCCACTGAAGTCGTCGAAAAATGGGTTTTTAGCCAAAAAAACCAAACTTGAAACGAACTCAGATCTACAACAATCTAACCGTTAAAAACATACACGATTACACATAGCACCCTTATATAGCAGTAGGGTCTAGAATCCTACCTCGGTGAGTTAAAAACTCGAAGTCTCGAACCACGTACAAAATTGAGTTTCACCGGAATAAAATTTTGTGAGGATGAACACTTAGCCCACCGCGCCAAAAGCAAGGATCCACTGTTAGATCGTTGAAAACCGAACCCCGAACCCCCGAGAACTTAGAGAGAAGGCAAAGAGAAAAAGAAAAACTTACTGGATAAATTTTGAAAATATATTTTAAAAATATCTAACTCCAGATATTTATATGCCTCCAAAATATCTTTTTTTGATATTTTTTGAAATTCGTGCCGCAACACCCTGCGGCCCCCAGAAACCTGTCCGCATGCATATCTAACCCCGATCATACATCAAAAGCATATAATAATATGCTATCACATAAACACAAAACACGCATCGAAAAATGCCAAAGAAAAACGGGTCAGGGTCTCACAAAGCCTCACTAAGCTTCCTCGAAGGTTGAGTGATGAACCCATTTACTTTCCCATGAGAAACTTAATTAGTATTTTCCTTTCCTTTCTTCACATCAATCCATTCCTCATTAGAGTTTTTATTATCATTCTCGTCTTGTCTCCTCCAAATTTGTTTAGAAATTGTTACACCCTCTTGTGCATTCACGCAATTATTAAGATTGTGAAAAAATATATTACATCTAGTACATTTTAAAAGAATCCAAGAAATTTTCACCTGAATAACAAGAGGATCACCATATCCTAAATTTATAGCAAATGATTTCGGAATCTTTTTGTTAGCTTGTACCTCAATTCAAATTAGGACAAATGTGAGCCTACTTCGAGAGTGCGTCAAACCATCCACATAAAAAAGACTTTCCAAGAATACTTGCCAAGTATCATATCCCTTCTTCTGTCCACAATTCAAGGGGAATATTGTATATATAAATTTATCTACAATGGCACACTTGAAAACTCTTTTTTGAAGAGCAACATACCCAGCTCCCACTTGCCCGAATCTCTTCTCTAAGACTATTCGATTCGAATCACGTGACAACATCAGGGATGTCCCTTAATTTGATTTACCTCCGTAGAAGGCTTGTCTCATAAACTTTTAACATGTTCACAAAATAAAATCTTATAACTCACATCATATAGCTGTGTGCACAAAATATTCTAGCATATCAATGATCCAAATTTATGTTGCTTATTCTCATATTTACTAAAAGAATTATCTTTTGATTATTATTATCTTTTACTTTTTTTAAATTATCTCATCGTAAAGAATTTATACAAATAAAAAACACTGACAAAAAAATAAAAAAAATAAAAAAAATGAACAAAATTTATATAAATTAGCTCAGACCGGGCCATACTGTCATACCCGATGCACAAGTCCTGTGAAGAGATTCACACGCTCGCATATTTATTGTGTCGAGATGGGTACAAACCTGAGAGGGACCGCTTCCCACTTCTCGGGTATTTAAAGAAAATAATAATAATGGATGCATGGATAATTGATTTATTTTATTTAAATTAGTATTTTAAATAATATGACCTAATTATAAGTATTGATATAATAAGTTTCACAAAAGCACAATTTTAATTTAGTATTTTTTATGGTACTATATTATTTAGGATACTAATTTAATAAAATAAATTATTCATCATAAAATTATTAAAAAAACAACAAAATATTGTGTCAATTATTCGATAGTTTTGAAGCATTATGCATGTAGCATTGCTTATGTGATACTCTTATCCAATTATGTAATAAAAAATATTTTACATAAAATAATATGAATCTATTTTTTTGAATAAATAAAAAATAAGAATAACTTATTTAATATGCATTATTATTTTTTATTTATTAAAACTAATTATTATGCTAGTAATGGCACATACATATATTACCCGAAATTTTCGGTGCCAAATACAGGCAGAATACAGTACTGAAGTTTGATATGGGATCCCCTTTATCTGAAAGTCTCTCCCGCCACGCACACAAAGACAAAACATGCTTAATTTCCAGGTCTTTCTTTCTTTTGCGATATCTTGTGACAGAGACTAGTCTTTAAGAGAAAGGTAGGGATAATAAATATGTTGTAGCTAGGGTTTTTGGATATTTTTTTCTCATCGCCATATACGTGTACATATGTATAAGAGTATTATATATATGGTAAGAATTTTGTATTAAATTTAAAATTTTACGTTATGTATTAAGGCTTTTATTTTTTGAGTTAGTCAATTATTAAATCGTTTAACGATTGATTTTCACTAATTAATTTTCCAATCAACCATACAAAATTAATACACAATATATTAACCACACAAGCAAAAATAGAACAACCACACGCGAGAAGGCACACGAATTTTTACGTAAAAAACTCAAACTCGAAAAAAAATTATGAGATCAATCTAAGTTTAGAAAAATCAAACACTATAAATAGTTTTTTATTACAAGAAATCTTCTAACCCCCGTTGAATCTACAACTTATGATAGTAAGCCTATTCTTGCCAAATTCATGCACATCAAACATTTGCTCCACTGTCGCTGGAATCTACCAACATATTTTGACTGCTGACGAAATTCACCACCAGAATTCAATTTTTAAGAATCTACTCAAGAGATTTCACGAATCGAAACCAACGTTAAAAGTTATTGGTTACTTGACGATCTTCTTTGAAAGCACAATGAATATAGATCTTCCAACGAGTTGCCAATCAAAACTTCAAAGATATTCTTCAATATGGCGTTTGGAGGTTTTGGACTCTTTCAATAAAAATATATAAAAGGCAACTACGGTGGCTAAAGTTTTTAATATTGTAAGGAGGCTCCTAACATAAAACCCTTATGGCCCATTTTATAACACAACCACAAAATTCTAGCAGTCTCAATGCTAATCAAAAATCACAAAACCCTAACTAAATTAAAAGAGGCTCACGTATATGACCGATCGAGCAGTCTGCTCACCACTTGAGCGGTGAAGTCAGTTTTTACAGTACTTTTATAGTGTAGTTGCAGAAATTGAGGAGGCATTTAAACCGCTCGACACGCCGCTTGAGCAGTCTATCGAACAGTAGTAACTATGTTGCAGTTTTAATGATTTTCATACTTCTCTTCTTGGACCATAAAATGCCCTGCAACTAATTAAACTGAACTCACAAGACCAAGTGTTGCATATCAAAAAATAAAATAAAAAACAATTTATCATAGATTTGTCAAAAATCTAAACAAACAAATTAGAAGAAGAAATTTTTTACAATCTTCTCCTTCAACAATTTCATAACAAAATTATAAGATTCAACAATAAGCCCATATAACCATTCAATATGCAACAAAGTTCATCATCCAACAAACAAAACTCCACTAATGCATCAACACATCAATATGTCATTATGCACCTTTGCAATTATGTAACTCCGACTCCCTCTTAATCACATATATCGCTCTCCTCTTTAATCACATATTTGTTCTCCTATTTTTTTCACGAATTAACAAACACAACTAACAAAGACAACAAAAAAAACACTTTTGTTTAGGAAACTAAATTAAAAAATAAATACAATATCTATGCTCAAATTCACATGTTTAAAATCACAAAATCCAGTCAAATCGACCAAAATACACAATGAGGGGTGATTGAAAGAATGAAGACCACCACAAAAGTCTTTCAAGCTTTTGAGTGCAAACACGAAAGGACAAAAAAAATCAATAACTCATGTCTTATCTCACCTAACCCTATCTTTAGAGGGTTTTATGCATGGATGGAGATAAAGTATTAATATAACCTCCTAAATGTTTGAGTTTCTGTCTTATTTTTGACAGATTTTATGTTTTTTAGTGGTTTTAATCCCAAAAAAAAAACAACTTAAAAATTTGACTACAAAACTTTCATATGGTATCACATCAATGGAGCCCATATTATTCATTAAAAAAAAACTCACTCTACGATGACGGACTTAAAAAAAACTTTTGCAAAGGGGAGTGTTAGAGAATCAATCTCACATTATGTATATATGAAATAGGTAATTACTTAATATAATTTAAGGACCTCTTAATTAACTTAATAATTTTAATTTTTAAATTAGACATAAAATTTCTAAAAATATACATATATAGTGCGTTGTGGGGTATTCTCTTTTGTATCATTCCAAAAGCAAAACAAAAGGGAGCCAACTTTCTATTAGACTCCCTTCTTTGCATTGCATGTTCCCTTTGAATGTGAGCAAAGACATCAAAGTTCTACAGAATATTCTCCCTATTTTTACACGGAACGGCATTTTTTTTTTTTTTTTGGCAATTTGAGTGGGGACTGCCTTTCAAGTTGGAACACACTTATTGTTCTGTGCATCTTTTGCGTGTGTATTTTTTTTTTTCTATTCTTTTTTAGTTTCATTTTTGTCAGGTTCTTAAAAAAAATCTTAGAGGTATAAATTTATACTATTTTTAAATATTTCGAACTAATACTACAATAATTATAAAAGATTTTCAAAACTTAGGAGTCCGACCGATCTATCGCCTCTTGGTCCGTCTACGGTGGTTCACACTTATTGCATCCACCAACTTGGCTGCACATGCCCCTGTCGTACTATGCAATGTAATTTCATTCTTGCCAATAATTAATTTCAAGCAATCATGCCAGACGAAATTTTAATGCTACTTCTGGATCATCATTTTGTGGACTGAAAAAGGAAAAGTGGATGCATGAAACATATATATACGAAAAGAAAATGAACTATAAAATGCTTACAATTAAATTTTATAGATTTTCCGGTTGCATTAAGAAAATAAAAAATAAATAAATATGTGTTTGTCAAAAACATATTTATGTTTTGCTTGCTTAATCATTATATCTAAACATATATATAGGTCATATATTTGACAAAATCAAGATTTAAATGCAGCGTAAAGCATAAGGCTACACCTCATTTTTCTAATAGTTATTGTAGTTTTTATTATTGCCACACTGTGACTTTTTCATTTCTTTTTTCCTTTTGATTTTATTTGATTGATCGAATTAAATATCAGACTAAATTACAATTTTTGCCTTATTTCGTTCGAATGTGACAAGTGGTAGAAGGATTACGTTCATTGAATACTGAAACCTACAAAATGTGAAAGTATTGATTGACAACCCAATTTTTTAGCTTTTTAGCTAAAAATTCAAAAAAGCAAACATGTTTTGGATTACTATATGGCTACTCTACGTGGTAATTTGACAAATAAAAATATACGATATACAATAAGTAAGTCATTCTTATCTTTTACGTACTCAATAAAAATAAATTAATATTACATACTTGAAGTGTTTATTATTTAGTAAAAGCACTAAGTTAGTAATAACACATAATATTTTAAAAATATTGAATAATTATTGGGACGGGGTTGGTCCGTTCATCTGTGGGAGCACAGGCACGCTTGATGCATGGGAAATTACGAATTCAGAGAGAATATATATATATATATATATAGTGATATAAATTACAAAAAGGGAAGAGGAAGAAGGCACTGAACCGTCTGCACACCAAAACCTAAATATTCCATTCTTCTGTATTAATTTTTGCTTCAAACTTCATTCACTGCTGCTCCCACTCACCATCATTACCACAGCCTCATCATTTCCAACTCCGTGTTTCATAAAATAATATTTTTCTACTTTTTCTTCGGCCAGCCCACGGCTGGCTGCTTCTGGGATTGATTTCTTTACACTACTTCTATACCTACAACTTCAAACTTTCTTCCTTTTGAACATTATTTACATCCATCCCTGATTATTAGTTTTACTACCATAAAGTGTAGTGTACTACTACTTGCAAATTGCAATTAAACTCATATTGACTTTGCCCGATGTCCCTTTTTCTTTTGTCTTTCTTCTTTTTCAATTCCTCCCTCTTCTCTCTCTCTCTCTCTCTCTCTCTCTCTCTCTCTCTCTCTCTCTCCATTAGCCCTCCAGTCTTCAACTTCCTAATGAATCGGTTGCCAACATCCGACCAAGATCCGACCAACTCAAAGCATTAAAACGACTGATAATGACCCATGCAATAAACATACTGGATTAGGTTATGGACCTTGGTTGTGGAGTGAAATTGGTAAATTAATTTAAACAGATTATAATAAGTTGTTTTTTTTATTTGAACAATTAGAGAACGGTTTAATTTTTTCTTTGGCCGCGTTTCTTGTTTTCTTTTCTTTTATATAACATGGTAATATTATTAATTTGTATATACCATTAATAATTGATAAAAAATAATATAATAACAAATAAATAAAATATGATGCATAATACATACCTATGAGTATTTTTCTTTATAATTGTACGAAGCAAGTGATAAACAAAAGGTAAACTAAATTAATTAGAAGAAATAAGAACAAAAACAATTAAAAAGGCAAATAAATGTACAACTTTTTCAACATAGAATAGCTAACAAGCATTCTAGTCCTAAAACCTTTGTTCTATACCGGATAAGAACAGTTCTTTATTGGTTTTAAAAAAATTCCAATTTGTAGATTGATTTTTAATAATAGAATTTCTTAAATATGCTAAACACTGCAAAAAGCTTAAATCAACTAATCACACAAGCAGAAAATAAAACAAATTACAATTACACACGAGACGACACTTTTTACGTAGAAAATCTCAAACTGGGTAAAAATCACGAAATCACACCGAGTCTAGAAAATCAAACACTGTAAGATTGTTAGTTATAAGAGAATCTTACAAACCGACATTGTACCCACAACAAAACGTTTGAAAGCCTACTCCTTCCAAATTCACATGCACCAACTCCTGTGCTTGACTGTCGCTGAAACCCACCACCGGACTTCACTGCTGACGGACTCCTCCACCAGATTTCAACACTTGAGAATCCTTTCAAATGACTCCGCGAATCCAAACTGATTGTTGAAATTTTGATTGACTTGATAATTGGCTTAAATGAATAGAAGTTAAAAAATCACCAAGCTTGTTGACTTACTTGCTCGTATGTAGACTAGCTTGCAAGTACAGTGAATAATCTCTTAATCTTTCTATGGCGGCTAGGTCTTCATAAAATAATAGGAGACACCCAAAATAAGAAGCCCTAGCTGCCTATTTATATTAAACTGCCAAACCCTAACTGCTGCTGCTTTACAATCTGGCCCACGTGTACACAATCGATCAGTTAAAAGACCGATCGATTGGTTAATCAAAACTCTCGGTATTTTAACACAGGACTTCTTCAGGATGACTTCTGCATAAGGACCGATCGATCGGTTAACAAACCGATCGATCAGTGAAGGACCATTCTCAGTTCTTTATCACACCTACGGCTAGTTTTTCAGTGTTTTTTCGCTCCTTGTTCGCTGTACTGCAATATCAAACCACAATTTCACAAGAACAAGTGTAAAAATATCAACGAATTAATTAAATAAAGTAAATAAATATTTGTTACAGACTTGTCAAACTAAAAACGAATTAGACCGTGACCAAAATCCGTAACATGTTCAATTTGATTTGGCCTAATTTTAAGATACACAAGTTCGTTTCTGATTTTTAATATTTTAAATTCGTTCAGAACAGTTAATTCTCAGTATGGTTCTAAAATAAACCTCAACTGTGAGACAACCCTAATGCTTGCTGTCTCCTGGGTTTTGATTTTTTTACTTGACTTCATTAGAGTCATTAACTTCATCACAATCAGTATTTACTTTGTTGCTAATCAACCACTCATTATTTATCACTAAGACGCATTTTTATCAAACTTTCTGCATCTCGTTTGTCACATCAATCTCTAGGAGTAGCACAACTATAAAAAGTCGTAGTTTTTTTTTTTTATTGTGAAAAGTCGTAGTTGAATGGCATTTAATTTGAATTTTCGATGTGGGTTAACTGTTATTTGCATAATTCTTGCAAATAACAGATGGGGTACTTTGGGTTTCGAAGGTTTACCATTTAATCACATAAAACGTTAAGATTAATTTAAAAATGGTAACTTCTAGAATTAATGTGCTTCACACCAATAAATTTCTCTTTGAGTTTCTCAGTGGCGATTTAGCATTTGTAATATTGATGGTGCATGTTCATTCACAAAATTGCTCTTTCACAAACTTCCAATGACAACTGCTTGGGCTGATTTTGGGCCGAAAGCATCAAGCCAAGCCCAGGCCCAGGCCCAGGCCCATTTTCTTTTTATGTCTTCTTTTCTCTCTCTGTCTACATCTCTCTCTTTCAGTGCTGCTAGGTATAGAGTAACTATCAATTTCCTCATCTCATGATGTGGAAACAACTCAATTTTTACATTAACCTTAAAGTTAATCTTTGCACATCCACATGGACGACTGGTCTATCTTACCTTATCTCGCATTCTTCCTTCTCTCTGAACTTCAAAATGATTGAAAGAAGGAAAAAAAAATATGTAAAAAAAGAGAAAGGGGAAGAGAGAGAGTGAAAAAAAAAGAAAAAGAGATATGACTCAAAATTCTTCATATAGCATTCTTTTGAGAAAACAAACTCTAGTTGAAATTTTCTCTCTTTGAATCATTACGTCTACAATTCAACCACGATTTGGACTAATTAGGAGGTAATCAACAACTATTTGTTGTATTTTCAGTTTAACAATAATGGTTTCCAGCTTCAATAAGTACTATGTACCATGATTAATACATAAAAAGATGTGTGTATCAACCCATTTGAAATTTAAAATTGAAGCTAATCAATATGATACTTTAAAACATTTACCTATAATAATCCTTTTAAAATAATATTATATTGACATTTCTGAAATTAAAAATAATTCAATATGAAACCCGTGCACTTGTCACTAAAAAAACTTTTAAACTTCCATGAAAGTGGTATGACAAATGATTTTAGGATTAATTATTCTCGGATACTATTTTGATGACTTATTTTGAGATAAATTTTATATAGTAAATTATTTTCCGATAAAGTCCTTAATTAAATATTTAGTACTTTTTTAGACATTTATACCCTCATGTGTTACTATGAAAATTAAATGCATATATACATATTACGTATACAATTTAAATATGAAAGCGATATATTCTATTATAATCATTTGGTCGAACGTAATAGTACGAATCTCATTGATTTACCATTTATGATAATTATATTCTATGATCAATGATTTTATATAGTATACCACTTCAACCGAAAATAACTCTGCGTACTTTTTAGAGTTTTCTTATATGATTGTTGTGAATTTATGAAAAGTTAAAAGTGTAACTATTAAAAGTTTCCATTTTTTGTATTCATCCATTTGTTTTACATACGAATAAGAACGATTGTTGTAGAAAATGATAAGATTGTTATTCGTCATTTGAATGGTTATTGTTAAAAATGATAACGCTGTTATTTGTCATGAAAATTTTATTACAAAAAATGAGAAAATGAGATTATGATAATTTTATTACAAAATTGAGAAAATAAGAATATGATAATTTTATTACAGAAAATGAAAACGCTGTTATTTGTAACGAATTATATTTTATAATGAGATTTGATGTTATGTAAAATAATAACTATGCTATACGAAATGAGAATATCTCGATACTATATTGACGAATGTAACTACTCACTAAAAATCTGGGTGAATCACTATGTATTAGAGGTGTACATGGGTCGATTTGGTTCGATTTCGTACTAATTTTAGAACCGAACTAATTTTTATCGGTTCCAATCTTTTAAACCCAAAATCAACCAAATCATATTGTAGAATCAAACTAAATCAAACCAAACTAATAAAAATCAGATTAGTTCGGTTTGGAACCACGATTCTATGAATTTAAAAAATTACTTTGCGCGCATGAAAAAATTAATATTTATAAATTTTAAAAGTTTGAAATGAATAACAAATAAATACTAACATCCATACAGTATAATAAAAGTACAAAAATATAAAATGAAAGCTTAAATAATTATTTTACAATCTATTTAGTAAAATAAATGACAAATATCTAACAAAAAAAGTCATAGAAATAAATGATATATAACAAATAAATACTAATTAATAATAATTATCTAATCTAATAAAAAAATTTCTAATTTGTAATGCTAAAATTTTTTTTATTATTTATATATGAATCTCACAATAATTATATATGTAATCTAATGGTTAATATTTTTTATTTTTTATATATGTATATATATATACATTAGTCGGGTTTATATGGTTCGGTTTTCAGGTCGGTTCGGGTTAATCTCATATTAATCGAGAAATCGAACCAATATTATCGGTTTACTTTTTTTGAGATTCAAAACCAAACTAATTATTTGTAAAAACCAATCAAATCAATCTATAGAAGTCAGGTTGATTCGATTTTTGAGTTTTTCAAGTCTCTTGTGCACCCCTACTATGTATATCCTATTAGTAAAATAGAATATATACAACTTGTATATATCTGTATATATCTATTCATTTACCATAATTACATATGCAACTTAAATATTTAATACATATGAAATTATCATAATTACATATTTTAAGTTCGTTTGCTATGAAAAATATACATTACCAATTTGTATGCTCACCACAATAGAAAATGTTCAGACTCATTTTATGAGCATTTTAAGTACAATATATAAAAACGAGATCTAATGAAATAGTAGTTTAGAATTTGATTCTTATCCCTAAAAAATTAACTAAAATGAGACTTTAAACCAAATTACCCGTGATTTTATTCCACACATTGTCATGGCCAATAAAATATAATGGAGTAGCTTCGGATGACAGTGGGAGAAATTAGTCAATAGGTAAGGAAGACCACATTAATGTGTTGGTGTAAAATTTACAATTAATACATGCGGGTCATGTGTTCGTTTAATGTAGAATCATATTAATGTGTAATAATCAATCGCCACCCTCTCATGTTGTTAGGATAAGATTCTATATTCTCCAAATGTTGCAAATTTCAAATCAATGCTTCTCCCATTACTTATATCAAATGTTATTATAAATATAATACTATCTCATAACCTACTGATGTGAGATTATATTTTCTATCAAATATTACTTTAATAAATTTAAGTTGGTATCAGAGCCATGACATTTTCTATTCATTCTTCTCCCTCCAACACTACCTCTTCCTTAGATCTGCTTACCACCCACCAATCTCCCTTAACAATGCCCATTATTTTAGAGTTAGAAGACGTTGAATAAAATAGATTTAAAACTTTAACTCATACCCAAATTCAGAAGAAAAAAAATCGAAAGTGCTTTCAATAAAAACTGTGAAAGGTAAAGTTTTTTTTAGAAGTTGACTTAGTATGGAAAATTTTAGGTCTTATATATCAAAAACATGGAAAATAATCATCAAATTGGGAAGGACCATTTAGAGTAGCTAAAGTTCTGTCTAAGGGCCTACCATTTAGAATCCCTCGAAAGGGACTTATACCAAAAAATGTATTCAATAAAAAATATTTAAAGAGCCATTTAGAATCCGTTGAAGGAGACTTATACCAAAAAATGTATTCAATAAAAAATATTTAAAGAGAAATTATCCTATAATATGGGAATCGATGAAAGAACACTAATAGATTTCATTGATAAATGTTTGATTACAAAAACTAGCCCAAGGAAAATAGGACTTGAAAAGGTCCTATTCAACACTAAAGGGTTTTAAACTTAAATTGAGACTGCCTTACAAATCTTCATAGGCAGCTTGGATTTTTGTTGAACAGTTTTCACCATTCGATAAGAGTTCTCTAGAGTCTTGCATTTAGAGTTCCTTCTTCAGTTTCAAAACATGCATCTTTAAAAGAAATTACTCCAACTTTTTCCTCTCATCTCTTCCTCAAGAAGTTGTTAATTATCTTGTTTTATCTTCAGTTCTTCTTGATGATTGTTGGATAAAACAGTAGAAATGCTCTGCATAGAGTCTATGTTGGTTTGCTTCGACATAATAGCATCCTGCTAGTATTGAGATAAGGCAATTTTGCCAAAAAACTCATTAGCCATTGTCGATAATTTAGAATGTTGATCTAAGCTGAAGGCAATTTTTGACACAACAAGAATTTTGTTGATATAGGAGGATAGTTATTGAGATTTAGAGGACATCAATTCCTCAAACGATTGATATAGAAGATTGTTGAAGTTCTCCATCTCTTGTTAAATAGATCCACCCACTTCGACTTAGTACCCCTAGATGGAGTACCAAAAAAACTAGTCATGGACCTTGTGAAAGTTTTCATATGACTAAGTAAGATATCAAAATCATCATCCTCCACAAGTTACTATACATTAACCTAGCAAAAGGAAAATATCAATATTAAAAAAAGATCATTAAAACTTAATAAAATTAAGGTAAAGATTAAGATTTACTTTCTTCACAAAAGATGGAGAAATTGTCGGAAGAACATCCACAGCGGCCCTAGGCTTCTAATTAAGATGCCTGATCTGGCAAAGGGCTTTGAGGAAGACCTGTCGATAGGTTTGGAATATTTTGCTTCCTGACGAGATGTTCACGTTCCTCGACTAACTAATCCGTAAGAACCTCCTGAATGGGAGAAAGAACTGCTGGGGGAGAATTAGTTACTTCTGCAGTCTTATTTTCTCTTGATTCAGACAGAACTTCGACTGGTTTCTGAATGTTGATTTCAGGGCGAATAGTTTTTGTCATTTTATGCTAATGAAAAACAAATTATTAAGAAAGCCTCCTGTGAAAATAAAAGATTAATACCAAGAAAAAAAGTTAAGAAATTTGTTATCTTGAGAACTATTTTAAATCTTTTATCCCTATGTTTTACAACTCTGGTAGGGACAAAATCAGCCAGAAAGCCATCTTCATCTGAACTAGTCTTTTTAGAATTCTTAGGAGATTCACTTTTTAGGTTTCTCTTCTTCCTCATCTTTTTTCTTTCTTGTTCTTTCTTTTTCTTCTCTTCTTTCGCCTTCTTGTTTTCTTCTTCTTACCTCTTTTCGTCTTCTTCCTTCCTTCCTTCAATTCTCTTCTCTCTTTTTTGTCTCGTCTCTTCTTCTTCTTTTCTTTTCTTTTTTCCTTCTTCTTTTTTCTTCTCTCTTCGACCGCATGTTGTTTTTTCTTTTCTTCTTCTAACCTCTTTTGAGTCTCCTCCCTCTTCCTTTGTTCTTCTCTTTTTTCTTCATCTCTGAACAAGCCTTTTGGGAAATAAAGGCATCACCCATAAATCTGCCAGGGCAAACAGCAAAAGGAGCCTTCTTCTTCTTTGGAGATTCGACTGCCTTGCCTTTGCCTTTGTCGTTTGGGACAATTTGAAAATAGGTAGACCTCAACTCAACAGCGTAAAGTGTTTCATCTGATCAGCTTTCTGTTTTACTAGCTTGGGTAACCTCTGGAGGTTGAGGTTTATCTTTCTCAGTTGAGATAAGTTTAGCGCTGATGGGAGCTGAATAAAATAATAACATGTATAGTATTAGAAAATTGAAAAAAGAAATTTCCCAAAAGATTGAAATTACTAAAAGAATTTCCCTTGAGAGAATATTCCAAGGGTGGCCTGTCGATCTTGATAAGACAACTTATATATGACATACCACCAAGAATCAAAAGTATCAGTAGTGTCTAATAAAGACTTGAAATCAATAAACTTGAAAGTACTCAACATCTTCAAAAAAAAAAAAAAATTCCTCTTGGATGGATTTCGTAATAAACTCCTCTCAAATTAAAATCATGCTTTCAACAACTTCATGAATTGAGGAATGCATATAAGGAATAGGCACCCCTTGTGTCAAACCAAATTACCTTGCAAATTGGTTAAGACAATAGTTTTCGAAGCTACAACAATAGAATCTTAAAGAATAAATCAAACCACCAACCAGGATATACCTTGGGGTTAGGACAGTAGCCTAAAAATCCTTCTGAAGTTAGACAATTTTTTTTGATGAAGTAGAAGTGTCAATCTAAAGGAATTTTAGCCGAGAAGATAAAAATTAAGGTTAATTACACTAACCTTCTCTGAAATTTACGAAAATATTAATCATCTCCCATGTGGTTTTTGAAATGTCACTAATATTTCATCTGGTTTAGTTTTTGCATTAAATTAGTCCAACCGTCAAATTTTCGTTACTACTTAACGAAAAAACTATTTTTTAATGTATATTTTTTTATTAAAAAAATAATGTATTATTTTTTATATAATAATAAAAATAGTTTTTGATGAAAAATAGTTTTAATATATTATTTTTTAATAAAGAATTATACATTAAAAAATAGTTTTTTCGTTAAGTAGTAATGAAAATTTAACGGTTGGACTAATTTGATGCAAAAATTAAATCAGATGGGAGATTAGTAATATTTCAGAAATTACAGAAAAAATGGTTAATATTTTCGTAAATCTCAAGAAAAGTAAGTGTAAATTACCTCAAAACTAATATTCGCGAAAAGGTTGGAACTCTTCGGGGCTTTCAATAGGAGGCAAAGAGAAAAATACAAAAAATTATCTCTCAAAAGTGGCTTTTGTGTGAAACAGAGAGCGAGAAAGAAAATACTTACTATAACTCAAGCAAGGGTTGCCATAAGCAAGAGAAACTTTCAAATTGAGCTGAGAGAAATAGGCATACAACTATGTCTGAAAAGTTAAAAAGAGTCTCCACAATTATCTTTGTAAAAAGTGCCAAAGACAAAAGGGCTAGAGCATATCTTTTCTTCTAAACCAAACAAATGGTTATAGGCAAATATTTCATGGTGATTTTAAAACCAAGAACTGTTAAAACAAACCGACAGAGCCAGTAGAGATAAAAGGCCATTGTCATATTAAAAGAAGGATGTATGGAATATTTGGTACAATATATTTTCAAAACATCAAAATATCTTAAACTAGAGGACATTAAGAAACCCTTTGTAGATGTTAAAATTTTGACATAACTTAGTCACCGTTTGATTAATTATGATCAATATTTTTTTATGATTTGATCAAAAATGAAAATGATCAAAGCCTACAAAGGCGTGAATTTTACAATAACACATGTCAAAATCTCCGAATAAAATATAAAAAGTAGGAGATAAATTAAAAATTCAAATTTGAATTCTTTTCCATGTTAGAGCAAATTAACTTTTTCATTCTAAAACATTAAATCAATTGAAATTCTAAATTAAGTAATTATTAAAATTGGCACCCTTCTCATGAACCTATAAATAGAAACCCTTGCGAATGAAAAGGGGACTTTTGGACCAAGAGAATTCTCATGCATTCTCCAAAATGTTCTACCTGAAGCTCTGTTCAAAATTTTTCTCAAAGCTCTCTTGGAGAATCAACAAAAACATCAGCAACGCGTCGATTCATTTACAAATTTTCTCATCAAGCACACTTTACAAGTCAAATCTCATAGAGTTGGTACTTCTAATTTGTGTTCTAGATTAAGCTTCCAAGCACTCGATCAAACCCTCTTCAAACTTCTCAATTCGAAGATTTGAAGAAGTTAATTATCAACTAGGTTGATTCAACAACAAGTTGTAGCAGCCGTTAGATTGTAATCCTTTTTTGAGATTGAATCAGATGCTTACCATTGTATTCAATTTAAATCACAGAAAATTGTACTCATTTTGTTTTAAATTAATAAAATATTATTTATTCATCTTTTTTCATGTTCTTTATTGCAGACTCCAAATTTGTATATTATCCACAAGATCTGGAGTGGGTAAAGTATTTACCTCAAGGCCTGTTGAAGAGAGGCATGTAAGGTGAATGTTGAGTTGAATGGGAAGAAAAAATCATTTTTTACGATAGATCGATCGATCGGTGGTGAGATCGATCGATCGGCGATGTATACAGGCGAGAAACCAAGAGCAGTGAAAAATTACTTGATAGACCAATCGATCTGTCTTTAGACCGATCAATCGATCTATGCAAGGATTGCCTGTTATAAGCTGCTAGGGTTGCAGCAGCCGCAAATGTGGTATTATTTTTCTTCTGCTATTTTGTATTCTTCTCCCAAGAACTCTTCTTCTTTTGTAACCTTCAATCATAATAGTGAAGTGTGTGATCCCGTTGACGTAGACACAACTTACCGAACCACATAAACCTTATGTTTGTGTGTAATTGACTCTCTTTCTCTCTTCTTCGTTATTATTCTGTGATTTATGTGATCATGTTGATCTTGAGCAGGTTTAGTGATCGTGTTCTAATCCCCAATAACTGGTATCAGAGCTCCGAGTTAGGAGGTTGATGAACACGCATGGCAGAAGAAGGTAGATCGATAGGAATCGAGAAGTTTGATGGTTCAGACTTTAGTTATTTGAGGATGCGGATAAAAGACTATCTGTATGGGAAGAAGCTACACTTGCTGCTCTTGGGATCCAAACCAGAGAGCATGAAGAATGAGGATTGGGCGTTGCTTGATAGGCAGGTGCTAGGAGTTATTCGATTGACGTTGTCCAGGTCAGTGGCGCACGACGTAATCAAGGAAAAAACTACAACAGATATGACGACAGCACTGTCAAACATGTATGAGACGTCGTCAGTGAACAATAAGGTACATCTATTGAAAAAATTATTCAATCTTAATATGGCTGAGGGTACGCTCGTTGCACAACACCTTAATGAGTTTAAAACCATCACGAATCAGTTATCTTTAGTAGATATTAGCTTTGATGATGAAATTAGGGCTTTGATCGTATTAGCCTCATTACCAAATAGTTTGGAGGCTATGAGAACAGCAGTAAGTAATTCTATTGAAAAAAATAAATTGAAGTATGATAATGTTAGAGATTTGATATTGAGCAAAGAGGTTCACAGAAGGGATTCGGGTGAAGTATTTAATTTTGGGTCGAATGCCGGTACGGTATTAAATGTTGAAGCACAGGATAGAGGTAATTACAGAAATCAGAACAAAGACAAGTCCAAGTCCAGAAGAGGCAAAAGCAAGTCCAGGTCGGAACGGTAGACTGAATGCTGGAGTTGTGGCAAGACTGACCATATCAAGAAGAACTGTAGGGAGCAGAAGAAGAAGGCTGGCAGTGAGTCAGCCAATGTTGTGACAGAGAATGTTCAGGATGCCGTGCTCCTATCGATTGATAGCCCTATTGATTCTTGGGTGTTGGATTAAGGAGCATTCTTTCACACGACGACACACCAAGAGATTATGAAAAATTATAGGGTAAATTACACTGACCTCCCCTGAGATTTCTGACAAAAATAGATACACCCCTTGTGATTTCTAAAACAACACTAACATCTCATCTGTTAGTTTTTGCATCAAATTAGTCCAATCATTAAATCTCTGTTACTACTTAACGAAAAACACCAAAAACTAACCCAAAATTAGCCACGAAAACCACCACCGCCGCCCAAAACAAAACCACCACCGCCAGTCGTCCACCATTGCCGCTCAAGATCTAGCGACCATCGAACAGTCCCTCTCTCTATCTCGGTCTCTCTCTCTCTCTCTCTCTCTCTCAACCCCTCACTCCGTATCTCTGTCCACCACCGCTACCCAAGATCTGGCAACACGAACGCCAGATTTGAGTCCTTTGGTGGTGGTTCGTGGTGGCTTGGTGGTTTAGAGAGTGGTGGTAGTTCCATCGAGAGAGTGAGAGAGAGGGGAATAGAGAATATACCAAAAAGAGAGAGAAATGGCTGACTGGGGCGAGCTCGAAGTCAATGGGCTTGCCAGCGATAGTGGTAGGCGTGGACAATGGTGGCGGCGACGACAGGGCTGGTCGGCATGGGCGAACATGGCGTCGAGTGGTGCTGGCTTGGTGATGGCTTGGTGCTTGGGTGTGGCCTCTATTTTTCTTTATCTCTTCCTCTGCTAATTTTAGTTATTTATTTTATATATATATATATTCTCTCTCCCTCTCACCATGGCCACACTCAAGCACCAAGCCATCACACTATCGCCGCACACACCATCACTGAAAACCACCCTAAACCACCAAGCCACCACGAACCACCACCCAAGGACCCATATCTGGCGTTCGTGTTGCCGGATCTTGGGCTACAGTGGTGGACAGAGATACAAAGAGAGGGGTCGAATCAGATTTTAGGTTCTTACAGAATATAAGTTTTATGTTCACAGTTTAGATGGAATAGACATACCATCGATACGACTGTGGCACAGAATTTTAGTAGACCTGTCTTGCTTACGAGGAACAGATAATAGTGTCATCTATTATTTTGACTCTCTGTGCCGGTACACTTTGTATGTATTGAACGGGACATTTTGGGTAATTAATTTTATACTGACTATATAAATTAATGCACACCCCAATGTTATTATAAATAGTATTTATTCTCTTAATCCTAAAATAATTATTAATTTGCATATATTTAATATTCGTTGTTTTGATTCATTATAGGGTACGATCTTATATGGGTTTATATTACCGGTGAGTTGGATAGCAGTATTAGTTACATAACAAATATTAATTATTGACGAAATTCACGTTCCGAAAGATCGGAATTGACGATACCCCCTTAAGAATGCTTATAAGTTTTGATCGGGTCAAACCCTACAGGTGAATTTAATTATTCGACGGTCAAATAAGTTAAACGAAAAGGCTTAAGAAATATCAAATGCCTATTAAATTAAATTATCAGTAATTAAATTTAATTGGCGAGTATCGAGAATCTTAACGTATGAAGAAATAATAAGTATTTAATAACAAGAGCTCAATACAAGAAAATTTTGAGATTATGAGTCATAGTGCAATTATAGTTCTTTAGTGGTGTGAACTGTAATTCAGTATTTTATAAAAATTACAAAAATCGCTGCATGTCTTTCCATAATTGCATAAACCTCTAGTAGATGTCTGTGTTCTACTGGAAGTCTAACTCATAATTACTCCCCAAGTTCCTACTGTAACCCTATACATATACGGGTAGGCTGAACTAATTTTAAGATGATTGATATATCATTTTTTTCTTTCAAGACTTAAAGGTTTTATCGGTACGAGTTCTCGATTGTCCATAACCCACACTATATTCGATGATCGCATAAGGGAATATGGTAGAAAATTTGACAGGAGTTTCAACTCAGAATCAAGTCGTAGTTGAAGAATCGATCGACAAAAGGTATTCTTCTAAATTAATTTTGGTTGTAGAGATTTTATTTTGATTATTCGTCGTCAAAAGTTTTGTTTGGAGCCCATTTTGGCGTTTGCCCGTCCAGTTAATTTTTTATCGAAAATTATTTACAAAAATAATGATCTTGGCAGTATTGCCTCCAACAGTCATATGTTCACGTTGATTCTGCTGTTAGAAGTAAGTTGCAGCCAAAGTCTAGAAAATGTTATTTCATTGGTTATGGAGATAATAAGTTTAGCTATCGATTTTGGGATGACAAAAATCAGAAGATCATCAAAAATAGGAATGTGGCTTTTAATGAACATGTGTTGTGCAACGACAGGTCAAAGGCAGAGTCAAATAGTGCATTGCCAGAGATAAAGAAATTCGAGTTCATTAACTTGGATGGCATTTCTGAGCAAGCCAAATAGAATGGGGATGAGAAAGACAAGGAGAACATGAACCCACAGGTAGAACATAGTACACCAGTGACAGTAGTTAGGAGGTATTCTAGGAGCATCAGATCGCCACAGTGGTTTTCACCATCCCTGTTCTACATTCTGCTCACTGACAGTGGTGAGCCAGAAAGTTATACAGAAGCCTTGCAGACTGAGAGTTCGATGAAGTGAGAGTCAGTAATAAAAGATGAGACGGATTCCTTGTTGGTAACTAGGCACAGGAGCTGACTAGATTGCCAACTGAAAAGAAGACTTTGCACAACAAGTGGGTATATAGAGTAAAGGAAGAACATAACGATAGTAGGCACTACAAGGCAAGGTTAGTTATCAAGGGATATCAACAGAAGGAAATAGTTAATTTCACTGAAATCTTCTCCCCGATTGTGATGTTGACAACAATCAAAATAGTACTAGGAATTGTAGATGCAGAGGATCTATTTCTGTAGCAATTGGATGTCAAGACTACATTCATTCGCGGTGAATTGGAAGAAGATATCTACATGATCCAACCTGAGGGATTTGTAGTGAAAGGTAAGGAAGACATGGTCTGCAAATTGAAGAAAGGCTTGTATGGTCTGAAACAAGCTCCAAGGCAATGGTATAAGAAGTTTTATAGCTTTATGTAGAGTACCGGGTTTACCAGTTTTGAGGCAGATCATTGCTGTTATGTCAAGAATTTTGACAGGTCATATATCATTCTGCTGTTGTACGTAAATGATATGCTCATTGCTAGGTCATGCATCGATGAGATCAACAAGCTAAAGAAGCAGCTGTCAAAGCAATTTGCTATGAAGAATTTGGGAGTTGCCAAGCAAATCCTTAGGATGAGGATAGTGAGAGGCAGAGCCGCAGTGACCATGAGACTATCTCAGGCAGAGTATGTGAAGAAGATACTGAGCAGGTTTAACATGGATAGTACAAAACTTGTTAGTACGTCTTTAGCTAGCCATTTTAGGCTAACTAAGGATCAGTCTCCGAAGACAGAACAAGAGTAGGAGCACATGAGTAAGGTCCCATATGCATCAGCGATTGGTACCCTGATGTATGCTATAGTTTGTACCAGACCAGATATCGCACATGCAGTGGGAGTAGTCAGCAGATACATGAGCAATTCAGGAAAGCATCATTGGGATGCTGTCAAATGGATTCTGAGATATTTGAAGGGGACCACAAATACATTCTTGTATTTTACGAGGACAGGACTGAAGCTGTAGGGCTTTGCAGATGCCGACTTAACCGGTAATATTAACAATAGAAAGAGCACCACTAGATTTGTCTACACCCTAGGTGGCACAGCAGTGAGTTGGGCCTCAAAGTTGCAGGAGGTCGTGGCTCTTTCTACAACAAAGGCAGAGTATATTTCTGTGACAGATGCTGGAAAGAAGATAGTGTGGTTACAGGGTCTCATGAATGAGTTGGGTAAGAAAGTTGACTGAGGGACGCTCTACAGTAGCAGTCAGAGTGCCATATTTCTTATCAAGAACCAGACATTCCACTCCAAGACGAAGCATATACAGCTGCAGTATCACTTCATTCGCTCATTGCTAGACAACGGTCAGTTGCATCTTGAGAAGATTAGTGAACCAAAAAACCCAACCGACATGTTGACAAAAGGAGTGAACATTAACAAAGTGAAGTTGTGCTCGACTTCAATTGGTCTTCAAGGTTAGAAGACAGGAGATGGGTCACACAGGTTTGAGTGTTTGTTTTTTGGTGGTTTCAAGGTGTTAGTGAGTTTGATGGGATGTCTCAAGGCTTAGAGTGGTTTTACTTCAAATGAGAGAATTGCTGAGTTGAATGTGAAGAAAATATCATTTTTTTATGATAGTTCGATCGATCGATCGGTGGTGAGATCGATCGATCAGTGGTGTCTGTAGAAAAAAAATTGAGAGCAGTGAAAGACCGCTTGATAGACCAATCGATCTATCTTTAGACCGATCGATCTGTCTATGCGAGGATTGCCTATTGTAAACTGCTGGGTTGCAGCAGCCGCAAAGGTGGTGTTATTTTTTCTGCTATTTTGTATTCCTCTCCCAAGAACTCTTCTTTCCTTGTAACCTTCAATCATAATAGCGAAGTGTGTGAGCCCGTAGACGTAAGCACAACTTGCCAAACCATGTGAACCTTGTGTTGGTGTGTGATTGACTCTCTTTCTCCCTTCTTCGTTATTATTCCGTGGTTTGTGTGATCGTTGTTGATCATGGGCAGAATTAATGACCGCGTTCTAATCCCCAACAGTGAACGACGTCTAAAATTATGGATGGCATAGGCATATAATGGAGGACAATGGCATTGTAGGATTGAGACCAAAAATAGGAAGCTACTCTAATGACCCATTTGTTCATGTTAATAGGATAAATTGAGAGAATAACTATTTTTCTGATATTTAACTTGTCCCAGAGCCATCAAAATGTAGTTGTCCATGTGAGCAACCTAGTCGCACTAGCCTAACTTAGGGCTCAGCCATGAACGCAAAAGCATTGAACCGTCCCATTTCATCCAACAGAGATTGGTGCAATGGAGTACGACAGACTCATTTGATGCTAAAGGATAGCTAAATGAGAGCTGTTCAAGGATCTTTGGTTCAAATAAAGGACCGAGGAAGCATTTAGGACTCAAGTTAGGGCTCAAGATCATATGATCATGATTTCCATGCTTCTTAGTGAGATCTTTGAGTTTTTTAGGAAATTTAAGAGTAACTGGTTCAGCATTAAAAAATTTCTATGTTTTTTTGGGAGCCATGGTTGAGAAGTTAAAAATGTCGAGAAAAGACAATGACAAAAAGTGTTCCTTTATGACTATTTATAAGTTTTTGCTCTTAGCTATTTAAGGCAAGCGATCATAAATTCATTTAATTGGGTCAACATAATTAAACCCAATAAATGAAAAGGGCATTATTTAGACCATATTTTTTAAAAACTTATCGACAGGAATACCAGTGTCATGTCGAGCAAATCAAGAGAGTCTTTATAACTTATGTCGATATGGGATTTCACATTAGCTCAATCATTTAGCCAAAGGCAGATGCGCTAAAATGAATACACTTGACAACAAACCAACAAAAGAAGTAAAGTATAATTGCCTACTAAAACAAGTAATTGTTATGATGCTCCTACTAACAAAGCAGTTGAAGGCGATTACCACTGATTCAAGAACAGGAGTAGTTATTTCTTTTGAATTCATGAAAGAAAAAGATCCACCACCTGTAGGCTTGATCGTAAAAGGGTTCAGCATCACTGGGCATCAACCCCTTTGTTTTTTCATACATAAATTCGGATTTAGATTTAGAATTCTAGTTTTCTTGCATTGTAAACTTTTCATTTTCTTAGCAATAAAAATCTTCTTTTTACTTCTATTCAAGTTATTGAACTTAAGTTCAATCTTTTACCAAGAAAACCCTGAAACAAGGTATAGAATCATAGCACAGTCGTTTGATAAGATTTCTCTGTCGATGTCAACGAAAAATTTGTTTGATTGGTAACCAATTATATCTCAACAATGTTACTCGTTTCTCATTGCTTAATCGTATTAGGAGAGTGCATTCTTTATTCTTAGTATAGGTACTTTCTTTATTTTTATGATATATCATCGTATTTTAATTGATGATGTGTATTATAGTTTCTCATGTGTGAACTTTCAAATTAAATTTTACTTCAATTTTTTACGCTCAATGGATCTTACACGCGTTTAATCATTGCCCTTCGCTTTTGCTGCATTTTTCTTTTGTTCAATTTCTTTTATTTATTTTGTGCGTGTACTTTGAGGTAAAATACCCAATTAGTCATGTCCACGTTTTATTCAAGATTAATATTAATCTCAACTAAATAATTCATTAACATTATTTTGTTCTAATTTGTAACTAGCTTAATTTTTTTCTTTTTACTTTTTCAGTTAAGAACTTTGGTTAGATTGAAAGTCAATTGTTAGTAGATTAGTTTTTAAGCTATTTTTTTAGATTGGTTAATTGGGTAAGCCAAAAATCAGGTTTTTTCAATTTTATTCAAGATTTTATGGGACATCAAACTAGTTGGAGCTAAATCACTCAAATGCTTTGATCTTAAAGAGAGGAGGACGGGGGGGAATCCGCTCAAACCCCCGTACGCCGGAAGGTTGCTTGGATTCATAGAGAAATGGAGGAAGATAAGAATAAGATGAATTGGTATTTATTGAAAGAAATACATTGTTCCTTTTTAGCTATTCATAGAAAAGTGAATATGTATATTTTCTTTTCTCAATTTATTGACAAATTCAAGATCCAACATCCAAACAAAATGATGAAGAATTGAGTGCTACAAGTCTAGAACAGATGGAGACATTTGAGAAGGTCATAGGATCCGTCTTCCACAGAACTGTCTAGTCGTCTGACCTTCTTAAACAAGGAACAAATGGATGGTATTCAGCCAATCCTACCAAGCCAGGTAATTGAGAGAAGGAAAATTTCTATATAAAAAAAAAAAAGAAGGAACGAAAGAAAAAAAGAACGAATGAAAAAGAAAAGAAAAGATTTGATATGTCGGCATTTTGCAATAACATAAGTGGTTCAAAGTAGAAAATTAATGCTTGTTTCAAGTTTCAACATACAAAATTGACTGATATCTATTTTTCTAGGATTTCAATGTGGCAAAAATCAACAAACAGACTCTTCTGAGTAAAATCTTTGTCACAACAAAAATATACCATATCAAATTCTGCCAAGCTTGTCAATGTGACTTTAAAACAACAAACAAAACAAAAAAAAAGAAAAAGGAAACCTGTTCAGATCATATATGTAATCAAATCGTGATGAAACTAGGTAATGGAATCAATGAAAGCAATCTTTCAAAAGTGAACAGATAGAGAAAATAGCTAAGGAGCTCTTTAGCCTGTTCATTATAAATATCAATTAGGAATTTTAGCCCTTTGTTAGCACATTGCAGTCCTACAAACAACTCCATTTTGCAACATTGAATGGATACAAGTTAACAAAGTTGGAGATACTACGACCCTTGCTGTTCTACAAATAATTCGGAAGTTGAAGCACTGAAAAAATACAAGTTAAAGAATTAGTATGGAAAAAATACAAGTAAACCGACTTTTTTGGCTTTTTGTTGGCAACCCAGGGCAACGTGCACTGACTTTAGAAAGCAATGTCTAAAACAGTGAGTGATATTCGAAGTTTTATGTTTTAACTTTTAAATTATACCTTGTCGAGTCTAACAAGTCAAGATTCATCAGCATACAGCATACAGCATCATGGAAATCACTTCTAGACAAACTGTCACGATCCAAACCTGGGTCCATAGATGATTCCCCAAAATATAAGAAAATATTTTACATGACATTCAAGGGTTTAATAAAATGAACCAAGTTCCAATATTTACGTCCCCAGGTTTACCACAAAGGTTTGAGATAACATATATTCAACATTAACTAACCCTTTTATTACATCACTTCCATTAATTTTATGTACAACAAAAACAAAGAAATCACGACTCCCACTTTTTGCCCTTTCCAAGAGCATCCACAGCTTTGGTGTCACCCCGTTCTTCGGAACTTGAAATTGTTTGACATATATATATGAGCCGAAACTCATAGGATAAAGATTAACTTATATATATAGTGCATGATTTGTGAAGTGTGATGGATGTAACCGAAATAAATATGCACATAATTCAAATCCTTTCCTTTTTAACACACACACCCACGCACACTAAAATGTCTTCCATTTGTCTCTTTGTTTTTCATTCAGAAATCATTCATTTTAATTTCTCGATTTTCACAAAATCGTATCACCTCTAATGAACCAGTGTCGAGTGCAGCTTATAGAAATCCCTCTATATTATCCCAATAGGCTACGCGAAGCTATTGAGTAATAGATAGCTCTATAACTCATCACGACACAATACCACATTTTGGGAACTAACCCGTGAGCATGTGGTCCCCATCTTGCGCAAGTTTTTGGGCTTTCACCGCGGAGCCGCTAGCCCAACTTAATTCACATCAATCCATACGGTTCATTAAAATCAAGTGCTCAATTTTCACATTTAATGTAAACTTTCACGAGTTTTCACCACAGGACTGCAGCCCCTCATTATGCATGAACCTTCGCGGCTTTCACCGCAGGACCGTAGCCCCTCATTATGCATATTCCACATTCAACCATAGGTTTTCAATTCAAGTGAATAATTTCATTATATAATTTCTCATAGTTCACATTGTCACTTCAATGTCACCAAGTACCAATAACGCAAGATTGATAGCAAAAGTTCACATTATTTTAAAAGGAAACACCCATCATGTATATATTTACCTACCAATTTGAAATCCACTTTTATTGTAATGGAAAGCCCAACCAATAAGACTAATGCATACCTCTCTCAACTTAATCTAAATATATATATAGGTGTGCCATTAGCTCAAATGATTAGAAATTTAGTAAAAATGGCCAATAATAAGGAAAATAAGTTTTTCTCAAACATTTAGCTAAAAATGGGTGAAAATAGTTATAAAATTTTGACATACCCTCACTATTTTAATCATAACTTTTTCTACAAAAAAAAATTTCTTGTAAGAGTAATCTTGTTGGAAAGAGGACTTCCGGGGCTACGATTGAAATATAAAATTGACCCCATTCAGAGTCCAAATGAGAGAGATACATTAATTTGAAAATCAAAGTTTTGATCAGTGAAACAGACCGCGCGATAGACCGATCGATCGGTCTATCCAGCGGTCACGCCTGTAGAAAATACCGAAAGCAACCTTTGACCGCTTAATAGACCAATCGATCGGTCTATCGAGCGGTCCTGCGCCGAAAAAATTGATTTTCACCAGGTTTTGAAGCCAAAATCTATCCAAATCCAAGTTGATGCAAAAATATGAAATCTTAAGTTATTGAAGCTTCCACTTTATACAATAAACTCACAATTTCATAGCTAACTATTTTCCAAAAACTCTAATTTTCTTAAAAATCCAACTCAACCCGCACACACATCTATCAAATTTCTCATTTATACATGAAATCAACAAGATTTTTACTCATATAAACAAAATATCAACCCAATTCAACACAAAATATATAAGATAATCTAAATCCTACCTCTTGAAGTTTTAACTCTTCAAAATCCATCAAATTTGCAAGCCCTAGGTTTAGCTTTCCTTGGATTCTCTCTCCTTGATAACTCTAAGGTGTTGCTCTCTTTATCTAGCACTTGATTCCTCCTTTGGAACCTCCAATTGTAGCTAGCTTCATCCAATTTCGGAGTTAAAAAATGGTTTTAATCAAATCTTCAAGAAAGGAAAAAGTAAAGAAGAGAAGAAGAGGGAATGAGGGTGCCAACGGGATAGGGTGGCTCCCCCCCCCAGGGCTCCTTTTATTTTATCTCTCTCTTTCTCTAAGTTTCTAGAAAGTTGATTAAGGCCTTGTTTGCTTAATTTCCCAATTTTATCTTTTA
>JAOTRH010208458.1:0-77943 GCA_034768845.1 Heliamphora exappendiculata | reverse complement strand
TTGGGTGCCCCCCCCCCCCCCCCACGCCGTTGCCATTGAGTAAAACAGTTGAGGCATGTAGCCAAGGTGAGTGTTTACCTTTCACAACGAGGCTAGGATAGGGTAAGTGATCAATATACCATCAAGTCTACTCTGTAATTCCTGGTGTTGAATTCGTGATACTGTTCTGGAAGTACTTGGGGTTGGGCATTTACATTGCATTCATCTACATCACGCACTCACACTTCTGTCCTTATATGTGCTCATCCTGTTGAAACTGATACCTTGCCTATATCTCTGTTCCCTTAACTTTGCATTGGGTTTTATACGATATATATTGTAGAATATCTTGTTGTGAGTTTGTTAAACGGTTTAAAGAATTTGCATTTGGACTTTGGCTCATGGCATTTGTGCCACAGGTGAAGAAAAAGAACAGTTCGAGGAAGGCGCGTTCGTTGAGAAGGAGATTTTGAAGAAGGGGGAGAGTGGAAGGAGTAAGGTAATCCCAATGACGCAGTTTGAAGGCGTAGGATATTTACTTTTGATCTTTTTGTTTAGTTTTTCCACAGACATAATGTAACTTTTGTTGAGCTTTCTGGATGACTGTACTTATTAAGTATTTTGAATAATCTCTGAACCGTTAATGATGTAGTAGTTACCTTATGTATTTTTGAACATTCAGCTAGAATATGTCCCTCATGTATAATTACATATGTCCCGACATACCCGGGTGCCACGGGCTGCCATCCAATGCCCCATGATGCTTCAAGACAGCCCAGAGCGCACACGTCCATGCGTAGCGCATCTAGCACGCTTCGACGTGCACGCGCTTATGCGTAGCGCCCCAATGCCCATGCGCGCTCCCTGGTGCCGTAAGCCTAAGCGCCCCAACGCCCCAACCAGCACGCGCCCATGCGCAGCACGCCCCAGCTGACATGCATATGGTGCCACATTCCAGTTTTTTCCTATTTCCTTAGTGATAGGACAATAATTTGCCGCACATCGTGTGGGCCTTTTTATTCTAGGATTTATGAACTATTTTTCCATGTAAAGTTCATAATTTATTTATTTTTATTTTTATTTAATTCGGACCACTATGACACCTCAAACATTTTGATGTTTCTTCCTGCCAGAATGGAGATGGTCCGAAATGCTATTATAGGGAGGGGTCAATCTTGAACTTGCCTCCCTATCCAACATTGGGATTGCCCACGTCTAGGCCTTACACTGTTGATCTGTTGTGCAACGACCTAGCTTTGTAATCTTCATTCAATGATTAGTAAAAGCTCGTTTTATTGCATTTGAATGCCCGTGTACTGTTGCTTGCAATTTCGCTTACTGTTGCTTGCAATTTCACTTTCCGTTGCTTTCGTTCAATTTTCTGTTGCTATAGGCCTTCGTCTGAAGGTTGATATAGTTTGGTGGGCTTACCCAACGAGACCCAGCAAGCGCCACACGTGGTAAGCTGAGCATGGCTATGACTTAGGCCTTGCCCCGTGGCAATTGGTATTAGAGCCACATCGAGAAGCGTGGACTCGCGAAAATTCACACAACCGATATTATGTTGCAAAGACAAGCTGCAAGATGGTTAACGAAGGACAACGACTGGATGCCTTAGAGGATCGTGTCGAAGGATTTTCTTGAGTTTCCTTTTGACTAAAGGCATGCCTTCGGGCACTCGAAGTACGTGCTGCTGATGGCACTTCTACTCAGACTGAGGATGTCAACAGCTTTAGAGCAGAACTAACTACTCTTCGGTGAGACATAGAGGACATTAACAACCATGCTAACGTGTTGACACGTCTCGTCAGAGCCAGTGGAACTTGTGATGTACGTGAAGGTCCTAGTCTGGGACGAGCGATGGTAGCTATGTCTGAAGCACCTCGCATGCGTGTCCCCGAGCCGCGTACCTATGGTGGTGCTCGAGATGCTAAAGAATTGGAAAATTTTCTTTTCAACATAGAGCAATATTTTCGGGCACTGAAGTCCGAAGATGATTAGAAGTTGACGATGGCTACAATGTATTTAACAGGGGACGCCAAGCTGTGGTGGCGAACCAAATACGACGAGATACAACAGGATCTCTGTGTTATTGATTCCTGGGAACAACTCAAGCAGGAGCTCAAGACCTAGTTCTTTCCCAAGAATGTGGAATACAATGCCCGACGTGCTTTACATGATTTGAAGCACACTGGTACTGTCCGGGAGTACGTCAAGTAGTTCACTGCTCTCACGCTGGATATCCGGGATATGTAAGAGAAGGACAAGTTGTTCTTTTTCATGGAAGGTTTGAAGCCCTGGGTACGACTTGAACTCAATAGATTATAGGTCTAATATTTTTCTAGTGCTCAGACAGCCGCTGAACGTCTAGTGGATTATGTTAGTGAGTCCCCGAAACACAAAGAAAAGGGTTCTTCTAGCAAAAGTGGGAGAGCAGGCGAGCCACAAGGTCACAACAAACTGAGGAATGGGGGAAATGACAGTCAGGCATCAAACAATGGTTCGAAGAACAACAATCGATTCAAAGGGAAAGACAATAACAGAGATTCGAGAAACAAGGGAGTCCCTTCATGTTTCTTGTGCAACGGACTGCACAGGGTGGGCGAATGCCCACACAAAAAGGCCCTGAATGCTCTACAGTCACACCTAGCCAATGAGTATGCGTCAGGTGGTGAAAGTAATAGCAGTGACAGTGGAGAGGAAGACACCTGATCCAGGCACAATCATAAGTCAGGATCTAAAACTGGCTCTAGAGTGGGGGCCTTGCATATGATGAATGCTATGAAAAAGCAAGCGTCAGCGTCGAAAGCCAAGAAAGGAAAATGCACTGATGCTAAACTGGGGCAAGTTGAAGACAACCCTGATAAGCCTACTGAGAGGAAGAAGGGCGGCAAAGTCTCCAACAAAGGTCTCAAGTTTGTTGATATGCGAGTTAATGGCAAACCAATTCGTGCTCTTGTCGACACAGGAGGGACTCACAACTTTGTGTCAGGGACATAGGTGGAGCGATTGGGCTTATCCTTAGAGAAGGATTTCTGCCGGATCAAGCTAATAAATTTGGTAGCTCAATCGATACATGGGGTTGCCAAATCAATCCATGTTAAAGTATGTTCGTGGGAAGGACGACTTAACTTTACGGCGGCACCGATGGACGACTTTCAAGCGATCCTTGGATTAGAGTTTTTGAGGGAGACGGTGATGGCTGTAATGCTGTATAGCAATACGATGTGCATGATGGGGCAAAGACCTTGCCTCATCCCTACCTTGTTCACCAACAACTCTGAGAAGTTTCTCTCAGCCATGCAGGTAAAGAAAGGAGTTAAGAGGCACGAGCTCGCCTGGTTAGCTGCCTTATCTATGGAAGAGTTTCTCGAGATAGGACCGGTTCAAAAGCTCATATAGAAAGTCTTAAAAGAGTTTAAAGACGTGATGCGTACTAAGCTTCCGAAACATCTCCCGCCTAGGAGGGGCGTGGATCATGCTATTGAGTTGGTGCCGAGTGCCAAGCCACCAGCTCGTGCTCCATATAGAATGGCATTTCCCAAGTTGCAAGAGCTAAGAAAGAATCTCACGAAGTTGATTGATGCAGGTTTTATCAGTCCTTCTAAAGCGCCATTTGGAGCACCAGTGCTCTTTCATAAGAAGCATGATGGGAGCCTGCGTCTGTGCATAGTCTACAGGGCTTTCAACAAGATCACCATCAAGAACAAGTATCCCATTCCACTGATTGCTTACTCTTTTGATCAATTCAGTCATGCACGATATTTCACAAAACTCGACTTGTGATCAAGCTACTATCAAGTGAGAATAAAGGAAGGGGATGAGCCGAAGACAACCTGTGTCACTCGATACGGGTCTTTTGAGTTTCTTTATCATGCCGTTTGGTTTAAAGAATGTACCGGCTACTTTTACACGCTTATCAATGAGGTGTTTCATGAGTATCTCGACAAGTTCGTCGTGGTGTATCTTGATGATATCGTTGTATACAGCTCCACGTTAGAAGAACGTGTGAAGCATTTGAAGCCGATCTTTCAGAAACTCCATCAAAATCAGCTTTATGTGAATCTAGAGGAGTGCTCCTTTGCTTAGGAACACATTCAGTTCTTGGGACATGTCTTCGGACAAGGAAGTATCAGAATGGATCAAGACAATGTCAAGGCAATTCAAGACTGGCAACCACCCACGAATGTATCTGAGATGAGATCATTCTTAGGGTTGGCCAACTATTATCGGCGATTTATGGAGGGGTACTCCAAAATTGCCACTCCTTTGACAGAATTTTTGAAGAAGAACCAGAAGTGGACTTGGTCAGGGAAGTGCTAAGAAGCGCTTGATAGATTGAAGAGGTCAATGTCAAGTGATCTGCTTCTAGCTCTATCGGATATCTTCAAGCCATTTGAGGTACAAACTGATGCCTCCAATTTTGCTCTTGAAGGTGTTTTGCTACAGGATGGCCATCCAGTAGCTTATGAGAGCCGCAAGATAAATGATGCAGAGTGGAGGTAAACGACACACGAGAAAGAACTTTTCGCCATGATACATTTTTTGTTGGGTGTGGAGGCATTATTTGTTGGGTCAACAGTTCGTGGTGAAGACAGGCAACTCAGCAGTGAGTCACTTCTTATCACAACCTAAGCTCAACGCAAGGTAAGCATGGTGGCAAGAGAAACTGGAAGAGTTCGACGTAGCCTTGGAGTATAAGGCCGGCGCCACAAAAAATGTTGCTGATGCACTAAGCCGGAAGGTTGAGATTGCCGCATGCTATATTTTAACAATTTCTACACCATCCACTGGGATGCGAGAGTGCATCCGTACTCACCTCAGCAAGGATCCTATTGTGACAAATATCATCAACCTTATCAAGACGGGGAAGACTCGTCATTTTTGGATACAAGATGGGTTACTCATGACAACGGGTGGCAGAGTCTTTGTACCCAAGGCTGGCAGTTTGAGGAAGACATTCCTAGCCGAGTGTCATGACACCAAATGGGTAGGACATCCAGGGGTGAACGAACCTTGGCTCTGTTACAACAAGGATATTATTGGCCCCACATGCATGATGACGTTGAAGACTATGTTGGCACTTGCCTCACATGCCAACAGGATAAGTCAGAACATTCAAAGCAGGGCGGGTTGCTGGAACCCTTTCCTATTCTATCCCGAACTTTTTGACTTATTTTGTTGTGTATAAACTTCAACAATGATTTATTTACTTTTGTTAACCTATAACACTATATTATTACGTATATTACTAGTTCAACAAGTATTAGATCATCATAATGCTTAATTTAATACATTTCTCATCATTTAAAGCTAAAAGAAAGCAAAAAGTCACTTTTTGGCACACTTCCCAAGGTAGTCGTCCACTAAGGGGTATTTTTGGCATTTTTTATGTTATTTTTTCCTTTGCTACTAAATTATATTTAAATCCTTAATTTAGGGTATCCATATGTCAAAATTTAGATTTTAAGGCTTTTTGCTGTACTAGCGGCAAAACGGTCATTTTACCCTATTTATGAGGATTTTTAATTTTTAATTTATTATTTCATGATATTTACCTCATTTAGAATGTTTGGAGATTCTTCGAGTGCTAGGGTTTTATTGCCTGTGTTTTGGACATTTTTAGGAATTTAGGGCCAAACTTAGGATTTTCGGTTCGAGTTAGGGTTTTGAATCTTGTTCATTTTCTATGGACTTGTGGACTATCACTAACGCTTAGGGTTTGAGTTGGGTCATTATTAATCGAGTTATCACAACTAGGGTCTGTACCGGGTTGTTACAAACTACCCCCTTTAAACAAATTTCGTCCCCAAAATTTTGTCCCGTACTTCATCGTATTGTAGGTTAAGGATGATTTACTAACTTTGTGTCTTCTCGTCTTCCAAATTAGTGTTCTTGTTTACCTGAGTCGTTCTTTATTCCGGGTGTGGATAAGGTCGAGCCCATATGTTCAGCATTTAGAGTAAAGGTTGTCTTTTCCTACTAGCATCTTAAACTGATTACTACCAAATCTTCAAGGATCATGTCATATAACAAACTAGCCCCAAAAAGTTCGTATCTTTATCGCGTTAATTAGCTTCTTCCCATTAATTGTTGCTTCTACTTCTGTTGGGTCCACTTGAATTTTTTCTCTAGATATAACATAACCTAAAAATATCACCCGGTCCAACTAAAACTAACACTTTCCAAGTTTTACACAACTTGTGCTTTCTCAGGATCTTCAAAGAATCTTTAAATGTTTCTTATGTTCCTCTTCACTCTGAAAATATAACCGAATATCGTTTATCAATACAATTAGAAATTGATCTCGAAAGCTTCTGAACACCCGATCTATTAGGTCCATAAATACAGTAGGTACATTCGTTAACCCAAAAGGCATCACCACAAATTCATAATGCTCATACGAGTCCTAAAGGACGTCTTAGGTATATCTAACTCTCGCACTTTCAATTTATGGTTTCACGACCCCAGTCTATCTTTGAGAACATGTTGGCTCCAAAACGCAACTTACATCGAGTACGAATTCCACAAGCATTCATACATCTCTAAACTAGCCCACCACCGAAACTGATTTCGAACAATTTTCACTTCTGTCTAGAAAGACAGTTACACTACCAAAAACCAGCTCATTACCATATTCCAGCGTACATCGAAGACTAATTTCCAATCGACTAACGACTATTAACTCAAAATCACATCACCAGATTATGTTGGACTAGTCTAGCCTTACGACCATCAAGATTAATACCGCCACTTGAGCCTAATGAGTTACGAGGGCTAAACATACCACACAGATTAAACGCTCTCCAGGTATATGCTTATCTATATGAATCTAATCACAACCTCGTCATATATTTCTTTCACGTATGTACCATCCACTCTACAATCCTTTAACTGAACAGTTTTAATTCCTGATTCCAAAATCTCTTACCATTATTACTCAATCCCTTCACACATTTTTCGCCACACAATCGAACCATGAGCCATTTTTGCTCTTTAATTATTTTATTTTACCCACATTCTACCAAGACACTCGATTTACTCATGGCCAAATATAAAAATCATACCCATGAATTCGTATAGTCTTACTTACGCTTCCACTTTTCTCATCCAAACACTTAATCCTCTCACGTACTCACATTAAGTTGCTACATAACTCCAGTAGAAATAACAAAAATACCCTTTAACTTCACATTCATAGAGTTCACACGTTCCTATGAGAAAATTCTTTCTCTATACCAGCAACATCTACTCACCAATCTAAACAAGCTTGCTCTAACGGGTCACATCACAAAAGGTTTTTGAAAGCAACTTTCTTGTGACTCACATCGATACCACAATGAAAACCGAATACCACTCCATAAGAGCTACACAGTCTAGACGCCAAACCAATATAAATCGATACCTTAAGAACCTACCATGTGAATAACTTGGTCTGTCTAAAATGCGCACTTCACCCCTCAAACAATGTTCAACGTCAATGGGACTCACTATTTCCACAAACTCCTAGGCACCCAAATCCTTGAATTGTTTAACTAAAGAGTTACCGGTCTTTGAGGTGGTCTTGATAATCCTGATAACGAAGTTTGTAATCATATGTTTCCATTTTCTCTATAATCTTTCCAAAGGTTGTTCTGATCCTCTTGGCCTCTACCGTATGTTCTTGATGTGCTAGAATGTTAGGTTTGAAAGTCTCTTAACATAACTAGATCATTTTCTCAGGCGGTTGGTCATTCTAGGGTAAAACGAACATGATAAAAGGTATGGTTGTGATAAATACCTAGTCATGTGATCCGTTGTGACTTGGTGGTTAATTCTTCATCAGGTTCTAAACGTTCATTGTTATGGTCAAGATTCTTCATCCTTCGATAGCGATGGCAAAACTCAGACTCTAACACTTTGGTGGGAAGGTTGGCGTGAATATTGATGTATACAGACGTACCTCCTTTGCTAGCATACTAAGGTTATCGTGAGTTCGAGGCTGTTTCTCAATTTTTTCACTTTCTCACTACTGGTATGAATCTTGTGCTTCCTAATTTATCAAAATAGGTGGGTCAACTATGAACTAGTCTTAGGGAAGTTTGAATTGTGCCATTGGTGGTGTCACAAAACATTTGATTTGAAGCTGTTGTTTCTAACTTTAGATTGCTGATGGTATAGTCTTTTTTGTCGGGACCTTTCAAAAGTTATAGTTAGTTGTTACTGACGATCGTTGTTACTCATAGTTCTATAGGGAAATGTTTTGAAGGTTGACGATCAAAATCATGCGTGGGGTTAGAACATCTTAGGGCAGAACCCAGGTGGTTCAAGGATAGGTTAGATGAGATTAAACGGTCATGGTTAAGGCAATTACCGTTGACACAAATTGAGAGGTCATTTAGGGTTCAATTGTAGGTGAAACAAGAAGAGGACAATTAACAGTACTTTAAACAAGTGTCCCCAAAACTAATCTAGTACTATTAAGTTATGATAAAAGATATGTTTAAACAAAAGGGGCAGCTAAACTAGATATTTGTCCTAAAGTTACGTCGGCCTAACGTACTTCAATTTAAGCAACCAAGTCGGCTTCCCAGGTTAGGATTTTGAGAGTAAACAAAAAAGAATCACGAAATCACTGCACGAAGGTGTGGTATCAAGATCAAGAGAATTGTATGAGGGTAAAAGACTTTACCAATGTCGAACGTTCAAAACCAATGTTAGTTGGAAGGAGGACATGCAAAGGGCTTCAATCGAGTACGAAAGTTGCCATAAAGGCTTGAGAAGTGAACTCATAGGGATAGAGTTGTGGGGTTCTAACGGTGGCTTTAGTAAAACTCAAGCTAGCTCGGGTGTTTCACCATCTAGGGGTTTGTTAGCTTGTCGATGGTTCAGTTGTCTATCAGCCATCCTAGGATAAAAGAGTGTTGATATTTGGGGGTTGTTTCAATTCTTTATTGTTTTCATGATTTAGGATTTTGTGGAACTTAATTTGGGATTATGAGATAGCTTATGAAGAATTCAACAACAAACATTTGCATTTCATTCTAATCACCTAACCGATGCAAAGTTTTCAAAAGTTCATAGAACACGCGTACAACATCTAACAAAGAAAAAGATACAACTACAAACGCACTAAAGCCTAGACGACCAGATGTGGATAAAAGTAGCGAATAACCGAGTCATGCTCCCACGTTACCTCATAGATAGCAACGCCACTGTACTTTCACAAGCTAAAAGCCCTCCGGCCCCATACGAGTCATGTTGATTATGGATTGTTAAAGTCGATTTCCATGTTGCACGGGTTGATGATTCCTCTCCTATCCCTTGGTTTCTATGTCTGCATCCATTTTGCATCCATCCTATCCTCTAATAGTTCTTTGAATCCCGATGGTACCTTTAGACGATAGGTGGTTTCAGAGTCGAGAGAAATGAACGATGGCGAAAGATTTTATCAATGTCGAATGTTTAGAACGGGTACTTAACAAAGAATTGATATCGAGTTCTACAATAGAAGAGTTAGTTCAAGGATGACGACTTGAATCGAAGGAGAATCAAATGCGAATACCGATCATTATCGAGGCACAAAAACTTGAGGACAAGGGTACTTTCTAGGATTGAATTTCTAATAGGGTTATCAACAAGAATTGGGTGCATAAGAGTTACCGCCGAACAACACTTAACGGTATCATTGAGGACTAATCATATAAGAAGGAAGGATAAACAAAATAACTTCAAAAAGTTGACACCAAGGTTTGGGTAAAAGAGAAAAGGACTTAAAAGGATGAAGTCACGGGATTCTAACGGTGTCTCTCGATGTAATATCTAAAACTTCTCCTAGTGTGCACTCATGTCTACCCCCATTAAAATAAGATAACCCATTGCATGAATCCTCGATCTTCGATCTCGATGGTCATACCCGTCCTTCACTTGTAGATTCCTTACTGCTTCTGATCCTAGAAACGTCCTAACACGACTTACTATAAGACTCAGGCGTAAAAGATTTTAATTCTTATAATGTATAGATGATAATTTGTAACACCCCAGTCTGGACCCTACTAGTAACCACCTAGATTGTAACAACCTGACCCGGATCCTAGTTATAACAGCCCAAACTATAACTACTCATAGAACTATCTAAGCCCAAACACTACTATTAGAAACAGTTAGTTGACGAGAACTTAGGTCGCTACATGAATAGAAGAAACCTTAATTAACCCAAAACCCTAATTTTGACCCAGAAACCCTAAAAGAGACCAAATACTCATAGATAAATCCATAACACTTAGAAAGGTCTCGAAATAACATAAATTAAGTAAATAACATAAAATACTAAATTAAAAATTAAAAATTCTCATAACTAAGGTAAAATGATCATTTTGCCCATAGAACAACAAAAAGTTTTAAAAATCTAAAATTTGACACATGGACACCCAAAATCAGATATTTATATATAATTAATGAATAAAATACAAAATAAAAACAAAAAATAACCAAATTGCCCTTGCATGGTAGGCCACCTAGGAATTTATGCCACAAAAGCAAATTTTTGCCTTTTTAAGCTTAAAAATGAGAAAAAGATAATTACATTAAGCATTATTTTGATCCAATACTTTTTATATAAGTAATATACGCACTAATATAATAATATAGCTCAATAAAAGTAAACAAATAATTATTTAAAATCTCTACACAATAAATAAATCAAAAAGTCATTTCTAGTCAAACTAGCTTAATTTAGCTTAAAAATTTACACTTATTTATTTAATTGTTATCAAAATTATGATAAATCATGAAAAGATTAAATTAATGATAAATACATTAATATAATAGGTTTTAGTAGGTTTAGCTACATAAAATTAAAATTTTATGCATTTATATTCACAAAAATGTACCAAAATACAAGTTAAAAATTCAAATTAATTAACAATCAGCTTTTTAGTCTCCCAAACACTACAGAGCTAAATATATATCTGCCCCCAAACTAATTTTGTATGTCTCAAGCCCCTCCCACCTCCATGCAACCAATGATGGTCCAAGAAAATTCAAATTTTAAATTTAAATAATAATTACACTCCATTGCAATTTTTCCTATAAAAACAAAGCCTTAGCCCCACCCATTCTCTACATGTTTCGGCTGAGAGGTGAGAGAGAGAGACCACCAAAAATTTTCCAAAGTGTTTTCAAAGAAGAAGGAGAGAAGAAGAAAGAAGGAAGGAAGAGGAAGGAAGAAAGGCACAAGGGAGGTACAATAAAGCTAAGTCTATTTCTTTTTCAACCATTTGAGCATCAAATAAGGTAAGAAACTCTCTCAAACCTTCTGATATTTTCCCTCAAGATACCCCTCAATCCATCTCTATAACAAACTCAAAGAAAATAAAATAAAGAATAAGTCAAAAAGGCGTCATAGGAGTAGAACATTGGTTGTTTGTGTGAGATTGTGTTTTGCATATGCTTTCATGTGTTTATTTTTGAGTTTTATGGGCTAAACATGTTCTGTAGTATTGGTTTATGTGAACTTATAACATTCATGGAAAGAAAATTTGTCACAAATGTACACAACATAAGCTAGGCAACTAAAACCCCAAGTAGACTAATTTTCTGGACTTACTTACTTTCTGTCACCAACTTTAAAACACAATAAGTAAATGTAGAAAAAAAAATTATAGTGATTTTTGTGTCCAGATCTAGATGTTTGCGTTATCTTTCATACAAACTTGGGTTGAAGTGAATTCATTAGGTAGAACTCCTGATATCTCATTTCTTCCTAAGAGTGTCAGATCTTGACCACTCTAAGTTACAGACCTAAAACCCCATAGTTAGATTGAGAAACGAGCTTAGGTCAAAACATAAAACTTGTAGAGGATACATTTATCTTTGTTTACACCAAAAATGAGCTAAAATTATGAAGTCTTGATGGGTCAAAACACCAAAGTCTCTATTAAGTTTTAGTGACTAACAGACCTCTCTGTCACACCTTATTGTGAGACTTAAAACCTAACTTTTTAGAAGCCAAATCTAAAAGTGGTAAACATACAAAATGTAGCTAACACATTAAACTAATTACAGAGCAGAAATCAGCCCAAAATACCCTCGGATGATACCCCAAAAGTTTTAAGCATTCTCTGCTAAAATCACATTCTGCAGATCTTTTTTAGGCTGACTGAACTCTTTTTATAAATTGGCCAAATTATAAAAATATTTTCAAATAACTTGCCCTAACTCAAAACATGAAACTTGTAGAGGACACCTTATACCAAAACCCCACCAAAAATCAGAGCCATAGCCCTGAATTGATGCCCCAAAAGAGTGGCCAATAGAAACTCAATTCTTATATATTTCTCTGCAAATTGCTGTACCATTTTTACTTAAGTAAAATAAATGACCCATGTTCCTTAGGATCTAGCATTAGTGATAAACATGAAAGTTGTAGGGAATATTTTTATCTAATTGGTTCTAAAATATCAGAAGTTAAATCATTGTGTAAATACTTCAAAATGCTATCGTAACTTTAAAACTAACAATTAAACTTGTACCTAAAACTGGCTAAGTGTTCGAATGGTGCGCTATTTATGAGACTTGGGTATGTGAACCTTATATGAACTTTGTGAGTAATTGGTATTTGAAAATGATGCTTGATGAAATGAACTCATGCCGATAGTTTAATTTTATACCACGTGAATTATGGTTATGTTTTGCATGCTTGTGCGTAATGTTTTAGCAAGTTGTACCATGTGCTATGCCATGTTTATACACCATGCAATGATTAGTTGTATGCAAGAGGCATATTGCACATTCATGGGCATTCCTACATTATATCTTGGGTAATCAAAGTCCTTCGTACCTTTCAAATTGGGTTGGGAATCATTGTTCAGTGGTTATGGGTCTAGGGGATTCCTGGTTGCTATGTTTGGAAATGAAATTGAAGGTTTTTACTATAAAAAGGAGGTTTAGGCACCATGGGTTCATCACTAGCTTTAATTTAGAAGTTGGGTTGATACTAAGCCAGCATCCTAGTTTTTAATGTGGGTAACCCTATAAAATCCCATCACGGCATTGACAATAAGTCCCTGAGGTAGCAATAATATAAAGTCCCATCACAGCATTGACAATAAGTCTCTAAGGTAGCAATAATATAAAGTCCCATCACGACAATGATAATAAGTCCCTGAGGCTGCAATGACAACAAGTCCAATCATGGCGATGACAATAAGTCCTTGAGGTGGCAATAATGATAATATAGTCCATACATGTAATAAAAATAAGTCCTAAAGTTGAACTCCTATTTTTATTTCTGGATACAAGTTGGGTTGGGCACCTGCACTGCATTCATCTACATCACGCACTCACACTACTGTTATACTCTGTGCTCATCTTATTGAAAATGATAATTTGCCTATATCTCTACCCCCTTAACTTTGCATTGGGTGTTATACGATATGTATTGTAGAATATCTTGTCGTGAGTTTGTTAGACGATTTAGGAAATTTGCTTATGGGCTCTAGCTCATGGCATTTGTGCCACATGTAAAGAAAAAGAATAGTTTGAGGAGGGTACGCTCGTAGAAGAAGAAGACCTCGAGGACCAGGGAGAGAGGCAGGAGTCGGTTAACATCAACAATGCCGCTTGAAGACGAAGGATATTTACATTTTGATCTTTTTGTTCAGTTTTCCACGGACATAATATAACTTTTGTTAAGTTTTCTGGATGACTGTACTTCTTAAATATTTTGAATAAATTCTGAACCGTTAATGATGTAGTAACTATCTTATGTATCTATGAATGTTTGGCTAGAATATGTCCTTTATTTATAGTTACATATGTCTCGACATGCCCGGAGAATGGGGTGTCACAGTTGGTATTAGTGCCTAGGTTTAGTGAACCTTCAGGCCTTGGGAAATGGGAGATCGCAAGTTCTATAGCGTAGAAAACTCTGTAGAGTGTCTATACTATTAAGTTATCACGTATAATTTTAAGAACTTAAAAATCTTTACCTTAGTTTTCCCTATTTTCTTCCTTTAGGATGGCGTTCGACGCAGAACCAATCGAGGAACTATGGGCAGCATCGGAGCCAAAGGACACAGACTTTGAGGAAGAACCTACCGAAGAGCAAGACCCGAAAGACGTATTTTTGTTAGCATGGATGTTTCCGTACGATTGGCTAGCGCAAGGAGAGGAAGAGGTCGAGGAAGTAGGAGCAAACGAGGAACCCGATGTAGTAGGGGACGAGGAAAACTTTGAAGTAGACGATGAGGAGGGACTTGAGGACGAAGACGAGAACGGGGATCGAGCCATCGCCTTCTTTTATGATCCACTAGAGGTACCACCGCCCAAATCAAAGGACGATAAAGAGACAGATGCGACAATTTACTAGAGCTGCTAAGACTATTTCAAGGACTACCATATTGGCGAGTAGGTTTATGCCCGACTATTCCTAGAAAGGACAAAGAAGTGGAGGAAGCCAAAATCTTTCCCTCGATTTATAGGTCCGATAAAGGTTCTAGGAAAACACGACGAAACAGTATACCGAGTGAAAGTACAACCAGGGTTTAAGGAGCGACTCGGAGATTTGGTAAAGACCCGATGGCTACAAACGACAATGCCGAGAGATAAACGAGGGATCGTTGACCCACGTAGCTCAAATATCAACTTCTATGATCCGAAGACTTATGAAGAGGTACTAGTGGCCATCACAAATAGAGCTCGTAGAGGGCCAGGAAACATTTGGTATGTGGAGGTCCAATGGCATTACTACAGCATTTACAAAGTGACTTGGGAACGCGAGGCAGTTATCCGTCACTTTTATCCGCTTTTGTTTGTTTAGGCTTTAGTACGCTAGGCGTTGTGCTTTTCTTTCTTTTTTTTGTTGTTTAAAGATTGTGTGTGGGCTATGTGAACTTTTTGAGAACCTTGTACCAATTACATGTTGAATAAAACATAAGTATTCGTTGTTAAATTCTTTATAGCTATCTCAAAATCATAAGCTATCTCATAATCTCAAACTAAATCTACAATATCCCAAAAACATAAACAATTAAGAATGAAAACAACCCCCTTGATCTCGACACTCTCTTAGATAGTTAATTGACGATCAGACCACCGATGAGTTGACAAACCCCTAGATGATAAGGCACTAGGAGTAGCCTATGTTCTGAGAAAAACACCGCTAAAATCCCATAACTTCACCTTTACGAGTTTCTTTTCCCAAACCCTTGTATGAACTTCTATACCGGTTAAATTTTTTTGCTTATCTTTGCTTCCTATAACATCGGTCCTCAACAATGCTACCTAGTAACATTCGTAGGTAATCCTTCCCCACCATTCATTTCTTGACTTCAATCTATATCCAACTGAAGCAATTTTGTGAACTCTTGAAATTCCAACCAGGGGAGTTCACTTGGATGCTTAATTTGAAATACGTTAGGCCGACGTAATTTCAGGGCAAATATCCATTTTGGCTACCCGTTGCTTAAACATACCCTTTGTCAAAGTCTGATGTTGCACAGATTGATCCCGAGAACCTCCTCTCTGTAATATTCATTAATTACTAATCTCTTGGCCTCTCAACCTGAGTCAATGGTGATCGCTTTAACTATGACCCCATGCCTTTGAACCATCTAGGAGTCCACCCTAAGATATTCTAACCCCAATGGCATCTTGTTCTTATACCATTTGAAATTCTCAGCTAAACGCTTATCTAGTAAGTACCTTATAGTCACCTTCTTTGAAACTGGTAAAAAATTGAGCTGACCATCCTTATTGAACTCCACGTAAGTTTTTGCTCAGTAATCCTCAAAACCCTGCCCCTTAGATCTATGAGTGACTACGACGAACATCAGGATAGTATATTATTAGGCTTCAACGCTTTCACGGAAGATTGGGATAATGCACGGAACACTCTTAACACCTCTTCAAATTGTGAGGTAACATTTCCTCAACATTACGACTCAAAGTACCGTTAACGTTTACATTTAATGAAGTTTTAAAGACCAAGATCCCCGACGGCAGGAATGGTTAAGTAAAGGGTTTACTCAACTAAGTAAACCTTTTTAAAGGACCCGAAAAGTAGAACTATGCCATCAATAATCTACTGTTAGAAACAATAGCTTCACACTTAAGGACTCATGACATCACTATGTGACAAAGTTTAGACTTTCCCAGACTAGTTCATTGCAGACCCACACATCCAACAAATCGGGAAGCAAAAGATTGATACCGATAGTAGGAAAGTGGAAAACAAGAGACACGCCTCGAGTTTAGGATACCCTTAGTATGCAAATAAAGAAAGAGTACTCGTACACATCATTAGTCACATTAACTTTCTCACCAAAATGATAGTATCAGAATCCATCCATCCCCACTTTCAATGGAGAGTTACTGACACCGATATGAGCATCAGGAGCTTGATGGAGAGTTTATCATCAAACCACATTGGATCACGTGACTCGATATTTGCCTCAAACATACCTTTGATCCCATTCAATTGTCTTAAAGTGACTAACCACTAGAGAGAAACAATCCAATCATTGGAAGAGATATCCAAACCCTGCATACTAGCACTTGGAAAGATTGAAAAGCATTTGATTACGGACTTCGTCAAGAACGCCTCAAGAGCACGATGACATTCGAATTGTAATGAACTACCTTACTCAGGCCGCCCGCTTTCTATTGGTTAAGCCTCAAGACACATCGGTAGCTACAAGTAAAAGGTATATGCATATGGGAAACTTAAGGAAACTCTTATTTTCGGTCAAAGCCGCTTACGATAACAAGCATCCAACTAGCCTTTGCCACCATAAGAGGTTTTATGTGTGAACAACACTACTAGATTATTAGTATACGGAACAGAAACAAAAAGGAATTGATTGATCAGAATAGATCTTTACTAGTCAATGAAGTGAGACCCAGAATATAATAACAAAAATTCATATAAAACCCATAATGGTAGCCCCGCTGTGACGATCTTTGATGAAGAATGATAAAATCTCATTGAATAAGACTTTTCGTACTAATAAGGAGATTGAGTGTCATGCTTTCACCATAAAAGTAGAACCAACTTTAGCAAATTGTTTGATGACCCTTTTTCCCTTTTCTCTTCCCTGAAGATGGCAGAACAAAGACAGAACCACAAAAGTTCAGTGAGAGTAAATGGAACCAAGGAGGAGGTAGACATCCCGATCCCAGCACGAATCTTGCAAGACCTAGTAGCCATTCTGGATTAGACACAAGGAAGGGCACCCTAGGAAGGATCGTGGTACTTATCAGACTTAATAGTACAAAATATCCCAGCACCTGAGAGGAAGAATTTTTCCCGAACAACAGAGGTTTGGATCAAGGCCACAAAGCAACAACCACCAACAGTAAGAGTTTGCTGTAGGTGCAACCAGCCAGAACATAAGATGATGCACTGTCTGACGAGAATTGGAGAAGACAATCAAGGAGGACCACTACGGAATAATAGGAAGATCACACGCTCGAAACCTTACCCTCAAGATGATCAACGAGAACAACTAGGAAAAAGGACACCAAAATTAAAAATCTGTTATCAATGCCATAGGCTTGGACTTAAAAGATTGGAGTGCTCACTACGAGAAAAACTGAACTACAGCCACCGTCAACCATAACAAAGTTGCGAGGATCAAACAAAATTGTTGCAGCAAGGAACAAATGATGTGAAAAAGGTGGTGCAACATGACCAACCAGAAAGCGATGAGGAAAGTGTCCGCCGTTCATAAGAGATAAACTCAACAATTTGTTTCAATTGCAGTAAGTTTGGACATAAAAGGTTTGAATGCCCACTACCAAGGGGAAGAAACTACAACATTCGTAAAAAGGAAAATGAGCAGTTCGGGAAGGATGATACAACTCGACCTACAAGAGAACCAATGGTCAAAAGACTCGCCTTCACAAGGGAAAAAGGAGTATTCGTTGATGATCGGAGGTACGCCCGAATCTGCAAACTCTAAGATATACGTTAGTTAGACTTGCTGCATTATCTCAAGAAAGGATATGCTTGAAGGAAAAAGACTTTTAGGTTAGCACTAGACAAACAATTCTCGCGCCACAAGTATGCTACATGATCATTGATAAGATTAAACAACTGTTTCCTCCAAATGTCGAGCGCATAAACCCAACTTTGTCCACACCCTCAATAACGAGCAACTCAAGGACACAACTTCGAAGAGAAAAAATGCAAGTAATTATCCATAACATTTCACATGAAATTTCGAGGACGAAATTTGTTTTAGGGGGTAGAATGTAACACCCCAGTCCGGACCCTAGTAGTAACCACCTAAATTGTAACAACCCGACCCAGATCCTAGTTGTAACAGCCCAGACTATAACTACTCGTAGAACGATCTAAGTCCAAACACTAGTATTAGCAGCGGTTAGTTGACGAGAACTTAGGTCGCTACATGAATAAAAGAAACCCAAATTAACCTCAAACTCTAATTTTGACCCGAAAATCCTAAAAAAGACCAAATACTCAGAGGTCAAACCCTAACACCTAGAAAGGTCTTGAAATAGCTTCAATTAAGTAAATAACATAAAATATTAAATTAAAAATAAAAAATTCTCATAACTAAGGTAAAATGACCATTTTGCCCATAGTACAGCAAAATGTCCTAAAAATCTAAAATTTGACACATGGACACCCAAAATTAGATATTTATATACAACTAATTAATAAAATACAAAATAATAACAAAAAATAACCAAATTACCCTTGCATGGCCGGCCACCTAGGAATTTGTGCCTAAAAAGATACTTGTTGCCTTTTTAAGCTTAAAAATGAGAAAAAGATGTATAAATTAAACATTATTTTGTCTCAATACTTTTTATACAAGTAATATATATACTAATATAATAATATAGCTCAACAAAAGCAAATAAATAATTATTTAAAGTTTCTACACAATAAATAAGTCAAAAAGCTAATTCTAGTCAAACTAACTTAATTTAGCTTGAAAGCCTATACTTATTTATTTAATTGCTAGAAAAATTATGATAAATCATGAAAAGACTAAATTAATTATAAATACATTAATATAATTGGTTTTAGTAGTTTTAGCTATATAAAATTAATATTTTATGTATTTATATTTACAAAAATGTACAAAAAGACAAATTAAAAATCCAAATTAATTAACAATCAGCTTTTTAGTCTCCCAAACACTGAAGAGCTGAATATATATCTTCTCCAAAACTGATTTTGTAAGTCCCAATCCCCTCTCACCACCCATGCAACCATTGAGGGTCCAAGAAAATTAAAATTTTAAATCTAAACAATAATTACACTCCATTACAATTTTTCCTATAAAACCAAGGCCTTAGCCCCACCCATTCTCTACATGTTTCGGCTGAGAAGTGAGAGAGAGAGACCACCAAAAATTTTCTATGTGTTTTCAAAGAAGAAGGAGAGAAGAAGAAAGAAAGAAGGAAGAGGAAGGAAGAAAGGCTCAAGGGAGGTATAATAAAGTTAAGTCAATTTCTTCTTCAACCATTTGAGCATCAAATAAGGTAAGAAACTCTCTTAAACCTATATTCTCACTTAAGACACCCCTCAATCCATCTCTATAACAAATCCTAAGAAAATAAAACAAAGAATAAGTCAAAAAGGCATCACACGAGTAGAACATGGGCTATTTGTGTGAGATTGTGCTTTGCATATGCTTGTATGTGTTTATTTTTAAGTTTTATCGCCTAAACATGTTCTGTAGTTTTGGTTTATGTGAACTTATAACATGCATGCAAAGAAAATATGTCACAAATGTACACAACATAAGCTAGGCAACCAAAACTCTAAGTAGACTGATTTTCTTGACTTACTCATTTTCTACCAACAACTTTAAAAAAAATAACTAAATGTAGAAAAATGGTTTTAAAGTATGTTTGTGTCCAGATCTAGATTTTAGAGTTATCTTTCATAAAAAAATAGTTTGAAGTGATTTCGTTGAGTAAAACTCAAGATATCTCATTTTTTCTATGAGTGTCAGATCTTGACCACTCTGAGTTGCAGACCTAAAAACCCTTAGTTAGATTGAGAACCGAGCCTAGGTCAAAACATAAAACCTGTAGAGGATACATTTATCTTTCTGTCCGCCAACAATGAACCAAAACTATGAAGTCTTGATGGGTCAAAATACTTCCCAAAGTCTCTATTAAGGTTCAGTCACTAATAGACCTCTCTGTCACACCTTATTGTGAGACTTAAAACCTAACTTTTTAAAAGCCAAATCCACAAGTGGTAAACATAGAAAATGTAACTAACATATTAAGCTAAGCGCTGAGCAATAATCAGCCCAAAATACCCTTGGATTAAACCCCAAAGGTTTTAAGCATTCTGTGCTAAAATCACATTATGCAGACCCTTTTTAGGCAGACTAAACCATTTTTATAAATTGGTCAAATTCTCAAACTTTTTCCAAATAACTTGCCCTAACTCAAAACATGAAACTTGTAGGGGACACCTTAAACCAAAACCCCCACCAAATATCATAGCCATTGCCCTGGAATTGATGCCCCAAAATAGTGGCCAATAGAAGCTCAATTCCTATGTATTTCTCTGTAAATTGCTGAACTATTATTACTTAAATAAAATAAATGACCCACGTGCCTTAGGATCTAGTATTAGTGATAAACATGAAAGTTGTAGAGAATATTTTTATCTAATTGGTGTTAAAATATCAGAAGTTAAATATCGAATGGTGTGTTATTTATGAGACTCGAGTATGTGAACATTATATAAACGTTGTGAGTAATTGGTATTTGAAAATGATGCTTGATGAAACGAACTCATGCCGATAGTTCGATTTTATACCACATGAATTATGGTTATGCTTTGCATGCTTGTGCGTAATGCTTTAACAAGTTTTACCATGTGCTATGTCATGTTTATACACCATGCAATGATTAGTTGTACACAAGAGGCATATTGCACATTCATGGGAATTCCTACATTACATCTCGGGTTATCAAAGTCTTTTGTACCTTTTAAATTGGGTTGGGAATCATTGTTCAGTGGTTGTGGGTCTAGGGCGTCCCTGGTTGCCATGTTTGGAAATGAAATTGGAGGTTTAGGCACCATGGATTCGTCACTAGCTTTCATTTAGACCTTGGGTTGATACTAAGCGAGCATCTTAGTTTTTAATGTGGGTAACCCTATAAAGTTCCATCACGGCATTGACAATATTTCCTTGAGGTGAAAATAGTATAAAGTTCCATCACAGCATTGATAATAAGTACCTGACCTAAGCTGGCAATAATATAAAGTCCCAACACAGCATTGATAATAAGTCCCTGAGGTGGCAATAATATAAAGTCCCGACACGGCATTTCAATTTTAGAGCTGAGGGTAGTTGTTTGAAACAAGTTAGACTTTTTGGCAATTTTAAAAAGTAGGTTCTGTCAGCCGTCAAAACTCAGCAGAGCCGATTTTGAACAGAGCATTTAAAACAGTTTTGGGGTATCATCCTACGGCTTTAAGGTCTGATATTTAGGCAGAAAGTACTTCAATATGTTAGCTACAATGTTTATGTAGACCACTTTTGGAATAGGTCACTAAAAATAGGTTTTTTGGGCTATATAAAAATATGTGACAGAATGTTCCTCGGGGGCTGAAATTCAATAGACTTTAAAATGGGTTTTGACTGGTCAAACCTCAATATTTTGTTCTCAGTTTTGGTGGGTAGATCGATGCACATGTTATCTACAACTTGCATGTTTTGACCAAAGTTCGGATCACACTCTAAACTAGGGTTTCTAAATTAGTAGTGTTGATTGGTTAGAAAATGACACACTTTGGTAAAATTGTAATATCTTGAGTTCTAGTTATGAAAATGATTTGAAACCAACTTTCGATAAAAGATAACACAAAATGATAACGCTGGACATAAAAATCATACTTAGATTAGTTTTGTACATTGCGTTATGGCGTTTCAAATCTCATGGCAGAAACATCAAAGTTCTCAAAAATTAAGCCTCTTAGGGTTCAAGTCCTCTACTTATGTTATGTCAAGTTTTTGTTCCATTTCTTTGCATGCTTGTGTTCTAAGCTTTAATATCAAGGCTTTAGCACACTTAGATGTTATCAAACTCAAAGATAACAACATTCAACAATATCTCATATCATCCAAAAACTCAATAACCCCTAATTCTTAACTACAACGCCTTTTTGGTTTGATTTTGATTCTTGATTTTTAGAGTGTTTAAAGGGATGGGTTGAGGGATATTTTGAGGAATCTTAGATGTAAAGACCCTACTCAGACCCTAGTAGAAATGACAAACAGTCCACAAGGCCAGAGAATGCGGAAGAGATTCAAAACCCTAACTCGAACCAAGAACCCTAGGTACGGCTCGGAAACCCTAAAAAGGTCCAAAACACAAGCAATAAAACCCTAACACCCGGAGAATCTCCTAATATTCTAAATGAAGTAAATATCATGAAATAATGAATTAAAAATCAAAATCCTCAAAAATAAGGTAAAATGATCGTTTTGCCCTTAGTACTGCAAAAAACTTTAAAAATCCAAATTTTGACATATGGATACCCTAAATCAAGGATTTAAGTACAATTAAGTAGTAAAAAATAAAATAACATCAAAAATGCCAAAAATTCCCCTTAGTGGCCGACCACCTTGGGGGATGTGCAAAAAAGTGACCTTTTTTGCTTCTTTTTAGCTTTAAATGATGAGAAATGTATTAAATGAAGCATTATGACAATCCCAAACTTATTGAACAAATAATATACCTAATAATATAGTGTTATCAGTCAACAAAAGAAAACAAATTATTATTGAAGTTCATACACAACAAAATAAGTCAAAAAGCCCTATGTTGTCAAAATAGCTTAATTTGACTTAAAAGACTACATCTATTTAATCAATTGCTATGGAAACTATGATAATGCATGGAAATACTACATTGTTCATAAACATACAAAAATAACAAGTCTCAGTAGATAAAGATGCCAAAAAATTACATCAAATTAACTTTTAATGCATTTTCTTACACAATATGGTCACGCAAAACGAGGCAAACCCCCTGATTGATGGGAATCAGATTTTTTGTCCCCCAATCAGCCCCCTAGCTACATCTAGCTTCCCCATACTCATTTTAGCCAACAAAAAAATTACATCAACTCAAATCAAACTCAAAATCTCATTTAATGAAGTGAAGAAAAGGACTCTTTTCATGTACTTTTGGTCTCCCTCATGTTCCATAGCCTTGCCTATATAAGGAGAGCCAGACAACCTCTTCTCTAAGTGATATTTTCAGCCAAAGAGAGGGGAGAAACCAGAACACTTTGTTCATGAGGGTTTGAGAGAGTTTGAGGCAGAAGAAGGAAGAAGAAGGGAGAAACCGAGGCAGAACTCGAAAGCTAAGTCCAAACTCATCCTCCACCATTCTTTGACCTCACAAAATAAGAAAGCAAAACCTCTAAACCTTGTATCTAATATCCCTCAAAATATCCCCCCAACACACCCCTCAAGCCCCTCAAAAATCAAGACCCGAAATCAAACCGAAAAGGCGTTGTAGTTGGAAACTTAGGGGCTGTTTTGATTATGAATGATATGAGATGTTGGTGTATATTATTATCTTTGAGTTTGATGAACTCTAAGGGTGCTGGAGTCTTGATATTTAAGTTTGAAACACAAGCATGTAAGGAAATAGAACCAAAACTTGACATAACATAAGTAGAGGGCCTAAACCCTAAGAGGCTTGATTTTTAAGGACTTTGATGTTTCTGCCCTGAGATTTGAAATACAATAACTCAATGTAAAAAATTGATATAAGCATGATTTTTATGTCCAGAGTTATATTGTTGTGTTATCTTTCATCCAAATTTGGTTTCAACTCATTTTCATAACCAGAACTCAAGATATTGCAATTTTACCGAAGTGTGTCATTTTCTGACCAGTCAACAGTACTGATTTGGGAACCCTAGTTTAGGTTGTGATCCGAACTTTAGTCAAAACATGAAAGTTGTATAAAACATGTATATCTATCTACCCACCAAAAATGAGAACAAAATATTAAAGTTTGATAGGCCAAAACCACTCTGAAAGTTTCTGTTGGTTTTCAGCCCTCGAGGAACATTCTGTCACATATTTTTGTATGGCCCAAAATCCCTATTTTTAGTGATCTATTACAAAAGTGGTCTAAATTAACTTTGTAGATAACATATTGATGTATTTTTTAGCGAAACATTAGACCTTAGAGCCTCGGGAGGATACCCCAAAACCGTTTTAAACCCTGTCCAAAATCGGCTCTATTGAGTTTTGGAAGCTGGCAAAACCTACTTCTTAAATTGCCCAAAAAGTCTAACTTATTTCAAACAACTACCCTTATCTCTAAACATAAAATTTGTAGGGAACTTGTTAAGATAGAACATATAAAAAATGGGCTCATTTGGACTTCATTTGATACCCCAAAACCGAGAACAATAGAATCTAGTTTTTGGTAAAAATCTGGAGTAAATGCTGAACCATTTTTGCTTAGAATGAAATGTTCACCCAATTGCCTTAGGATTTGACCTTGGTGTTAAACATGAGAATTGTAGGATATATTTTTATCTAAATGTTGTTTAAAAATCATAACTTAATTCCAAGTGTAGATGCCCCAAAACTTTGTTTCCTCTATTAATTTAATACTTGGTTTTGCCCTAAAAGTTGTTAAGTGTGATTCGAGCACCCTTTGCCATGAGACCTGAGTTTCAGTATGACGACTTATTTGAATTAGTTGATTAGTGTTTCAAGTAAATGTATGATGATCTAGAACCCCTGCTGTTATATTGAATCATATCTTGAGAATTATAGCCTGTGCTTCACATACGTATACCCTATGCTTTGCGCGTTATACTTTTAACTTTGCCATGCTAGTTGATGCCATACTATGAATTGTTGCACTTGATATCAGTGGTACACATTATAAGCATTGTCATTTGCATCATGGCATATTTGAGTCCATCTGTGTAAACCGTTGTTGGGATGGACTATATTAATTCTAAGTCTAAGGCGTCCCTGGTTGCCATTTTTTCGAAAATATTTTGGTTTGTACACCTTGGGTGCGTCCCCGGTGTTTAAAATGATTTTGGCTTGTACACCTTGGGTGCGTCCCCAGTATTACCGAATTGGTTTATACACCCTGGGTGCGTCTCCGGTGTTGAAAATGATTTTATGAATATTGTTGGGCACCATGGGTTCATCGCTAGCATTATGATTTCGATAGCTTGGACTTCCGGGTTCACACCGGCGAAGGCATCACGAGTCTTAAGGTGGGACTAATTGCTTGGGATGAATTCCCCTTGTACACCCTGGGTGTGTCCCCGGTGATACAGATTTAGTTTATACACCCTAGGTGTGTCCCCGGTGTAGAAAATGGTTTATTGGATATTGTTGGCCTCTATTATGGCACGGACCCCACGCTGTTGTCATTGAGTAAAACAGTTGTGGAATGAAGCCAGGCAATGTGGTTGCTATTCGCAACGAGGCGCGATGATGGCTTTGGTGATCAATTAACCGTGAAAGTCTACTCTGGTGATTGTCGACGTGGAATCCCTGTTATAATCTGGGTCCATACTGGGTTGGGCATCTGTATTTCATGCATGCGTTTTTATTCACTTATCTACTATCCTGTCATAAATTTATCTGTCTCCTTGACTATAAACTATCCTAGGTGTTTTACGGTATGTGTTGTGATGAATTTTATGCCGTGAGATTAGTTACAAGTTTAGAGTGTTTTGCTCTTGGGCCTTGGCTCATGGCATTCGTGCCACAGGTGAGGAGAAGTTTTTCGATGAAGCCATTCCCGACAGAGAAGAAGAATTGGAAGAACAACGTGAATTTCGAGACCACATGGACCCAGCTGAGGCATTCTGAGGAATTAAGATCTCTACTTTTCTTCTTATATGTAGTTTTCCGTGCTTTGTGATTTTTGAAATTTTCTAGGTAAAACTGTAATAATTATGTAATTGTGGATGGTTTAGAACTCGTTTATAATGTATTAACTATCATACGTAAATATGAATGTATGGCTAGTTTATCCCTTTGTTTATATTTATGTATACCCCGACGTGCTCAGAGGACGGGGCGTAACAATTGGTATCAAAGCTTTAAGTTTAGTGAACCTTCAGGCCTTGGGTTATAAGAGACCACGAGTTCTGTAGCGTAGATTCTCTGTAGAAAGTCTATATTATTAACTTATCACTTATAATTTTAACAATTTAAAACCCTTACCTTGAATTTACCTTTCTTTCAGGATAGCAGCCAACGCTGAGCCAGCAAGAGGGCCATGGCTGGCGCAGGACCCCGAGGATTCAGATCCAGAAGAAGACCCGAAAGAAGTGCCCGTGGAGGAACAAGAATCGATTGAAGCTGTCCCTTTAGCGTGGCTTTTCCCGAGAGAGTGGAAGGGTAATGAAGAAGAAGAGGCAGAAGAAGTCGGGGAAGGCAAGGATGAGGCCAATTATGATGCGGACAGCGAGGACGAGGACGAGGATGAAGAAGAAGGAGCATTGCTTTCCAGTACAACAAGCTTGAAGCACCTGCACCTGAATCTGATGAGGATGGGCCGTCGATACTGCTATATACTTTGGTCGTCAAGACAACCGAGGGTATTGCATGGGAGAAAGGGTATACGCCAAAATTTGTCCAAATAAGATGTGCTTGAGGACAAAACTAGAGACCTTTCCCTATTTCATATGACCTGTACAAGTGCTAGAGAAGTACAGCAGAACGCTATATCGTTTGGATTTTCCCCCGGGATTTAAGGCCCAACTTGGGGACATGCTGACCGTGAAGTGGATGCAGTGCCAAAGGACGAAAGAGGAATTATCGATCCACTTGACCCGGCCATCGACTTCAACAACTCGAAGATATATCAGGAGGTTCCGACGGCGATAACAAACAAGATAAAGATGGGACCAACCAATGCTTGGCATGTCGAGGTGCTATGGCGCAGCTTCAACATATACGACGCGACGTGGGAACGCGAGGCGATTGTTTGACATTTCTACCCGCATCTCTTTATTTAGGCCTTAGCTTGTAGGCATTATATTTTTCTTTTTGTTTAAGTGTTGTAGTTGTTTGTGTGTTGTATGCATGTTTTGCAAACTACTTGGAAAATCTTGTTCCAGTTATGAATTAAGATGAAATGAAAATGTTGTTGTTAAATCTCTATAAGTAATTTTGCAACCTTTTATTAACTCCACAAGATCCCCAAACACGAGAAATAATCCATAACTGAAATAATCTGGAAGACCATAACTCTTTTTTTTTAGGATGGATGGTAGACGATCAAATCACCGACAAGCTAACAGATCCATAGACAATGAAGTGCCGGGATTAGCCCAAGTGTTGCGAGAACTAGCTGCTAGCATCAACCGTCCTATCGTACGTGATCGAGCGTGGTTCTTATCTGAGATGGGTAGGCAGCGAGCCCCGACGTTCAGAGGAGGAACATAACCTAAAAAGGCAGAAGAGTGGTTGAGGGCGGTCAAGAAATTGTTTAATTCTATGGGAGTTTAAGACAAAGCAGACCGCGTAGCCTTAGCGGCGCACCTACTAGAAGGAGAAGCGGATCACTGGTGATCCTTAATCAACAACACGCAGGACGTGGCAACCCTAGCTTGGGACCAGTTTGAGGGTTTATTTCCCAACCCCCTTCCGTCAGGCACAAGTTCGTGAGTTTTTGGATCTTAAACAAGGCTCGATGACAGTAACGCAGTACGTAAATCATTTCAAGGAGTTAAGTTGCTTTGTCGCAACCCTAGTACCTGATGAGGAATCTAAGGCAAGGAAGATTGAGTGGGTCCTGGAGCGATCTGTTCGAACTAGGGTGATTTGCGTGTAGCTCCCTACATATACTCAAGTAGTTTGGGCCGCTTTGCTTGCTGAAACTGATTGAGTCGATTCAAGGAAGATTTGGAACCATAAAAAGGGAAGTACCAACTCTGGAGGGCCTGTGAGGAGCAACTAAGTGTTTATTTCTAAGAAGCTGTACTACCAGGAGTACAGAAAATGGTAATCGAGGAATCCCTCCGCAACATCTGTGGTATGCTTCGAATGTCAACAACCAGGACATAAGAAGGCGGACTGTCCACGACTGAAATAAAAGAATCAGAACAACTAACCCCAGCAAAGGAGACAACCTCAGAATCAGCTGCCAATAAACCCACAACCTGTTCAAGTTGCTAGGCCAGCAGTTAACCCACAACCTCTTCTCTAAGTGATATTTTCGGCCAAAGAGAGGGAAGAAACCAGAACACTTCGTTCTTGACAGTTTGGGATAGTTTGAGGAAGAAGAAGGGAGAAACTGAGGCGGATTTCGAAAGCTAAGTCCAAACTCATCCTTCACCATTCTTTGATCTCTCAAAACAAGAAAATAAAACCTCTAAACCTTGTATCTAATATCCCTCAAAACATCCCCCCAACACACCTCTTAAGCCCCTCAAAAATCAAGAACCGAAATCAAACCGAAAAGGTGTTGTACTTGGAAACTTATGGGCTTTTTTGATTATGAATGATATGAGATGTTGTTGTATGATGTTATCTTTGAGTTTGATGATCTCTATGTGTGCTGGAGTTTGATATTGAAGTTTGAAACACAAGCATGCAAAGAAATGGAACAAAAACTTGGCATGGCATAAGTAGAAGACCTAAACCCTAAGAGGCTTGATTTTTGAGAACTTTGATCTTTCTGCCCTGAGATTTGAAATACCATAACTCAATATAAAAAATTGATCTAAGAATGATTTTTATGTCCAGAGTTATATTTTATTGTTATCTTTCATCCAAAATTGGTTTCAACTCATTTTCATAACCAGAACTCAAGATATTGCAATTTTACCAAAGTTTGTCATTTTCTGACCAGTCAACAGTACTGATTTGAGAACCCTAGTTTAGAGTCTAATCCAAACTTTGGTTAAAACATGAAAGTTGTAGAAAACATGTATGTTTATCTTCCCACCAAAAATGAGAACAAAATATTGAGGTTCGATAGGTCAAAACCCCTCAGAAACTTTCTGTTAGTTTTCAGCCCTTGAGGAACATTCTGTCACATATTTTTATATGGCCCAAACACCATATTTTTAGTGATCCATTGCAAAAGTGGTCTAAATGAACTTTGTATATAACATATTGATGTAGTTTCTGCCCAAACATCAGACCTTAGAGCCTCAGGATGGTACCCCAAAACCATTTTAAACCATCTGTCCAAAACTGGCTCTACTGAGTTTTGGCTGCTGACAGAACCAACTTTTTAAATTGGCCAAAACGTCTAAATTGTTTCAAACAGCTACCCTTAGCTCTAAACATGCAAATTGTAGTTAACTTATTAAAATAGAACATACTAAAAAATGTGCTCATTTCGACTTCATTTGATACCACAAAATCGAGAACAACATAAGCTAATTTTTGGTAAAAATCTGGAGTAAATGCTGAACCATTTTTGCTTAGAATGAAATGTTCACCCAATTGCCTTAGGATTTGACCTTGGTGTTAAACATAAGAATTGAAGGATATATTTTTATCTAAATGATTTTTAAAAATCATAATTTAATTCCAAGTGTAGACGCCCCAAAAATTTGTTGCCCCTAATAATTTAATACTTGGTTTTGGCCCTAAAAGTTATTAAGTGTGATTCGAGCACCCTTGGCCATGAGACCCGAGTTTCAGTATGAAGACTTATTTGAATTAGTTGATTAGTGTTTCAAGTGAATGTATGATGATCTAGAACCCCTACTGTTATATTAAATCATATCTTGAGAATTGTAGCATGTGCTTCACATATGTGTACCCTATGCTTTGCGCGTTATACCTTGAACTTTGCCATGCTAGTTGATGCCATACTATGAATTGTTGCACTTGATATCAATGGTACACATTATGAACATTGCCATTTGCATCCTGATATATTGGAGTCCAACTATGTAAACCGTTGTTGGGATGGGCTGTATTGATTCTATGTCTAGGGCAACCCTGGTTGCTATTTTTTCGAAAATGTTTTGATTTGTACACCCTGGGTGCGTCCCCGGTGTTTAAAATAATTTTGTCTTGTACACCCTAGGTGCGTCCTCGGTGTTACAGATTTGGTTTATACACCCTGGGTGCGTCCCCAGTGTTGGAAATGGTTTTACGGATATTATTGGGCACCATGGGTTCATCGCTAGCTTTATGATTTCGATAGCTTGGACTTTCGGATTGACACCGGTGAAGGCATCACAAGTCTTAAGGTGGGACAAACCACTTCGGATGAATTTCCCTTGTACACCCTGGGTGCGTCCCCGGTGATACAGATTTGGTTTATACACCCTAGGTGCGTCCCCGGTGTAGAAAATGGTTTATTGGATATTGTTGGCCTGGAGTATGGCACGGACCCTACGCCGTTGCCATTGAGTAAAATAGCTGTTGCATGAAGCCAGGCGATGTGGTTACTATTTGCAACGATGCGCGATGATGGCTTTGGTGATCAATTAACTATGAAAGTCTACTCTGGAGATTCCCGACGTGGAATTCCTGTTATAATCTGGGTGCACACTGGGTTGGGCATCTGCATTTCATACACGTATATTTATTGATTTATCTGCTATCATGTCATAAATTTGTCTATCTCCTTGATTATAAACTGTACTTAGTGTTTTATGGTATGTGTTGTGGTAAATTTTGTGCCGTGAGATTAGTTAGAAGGTTAGAGTGTCTTTCTTCTGAGCCTTGGCTCATGGCATTCGTACCACAGGTGAGAAGGGGTTTTCTGAGGAAGCCATTCCCGACGGAGAAGAAGAATTGGAAGAACAAGGTGAATTTCAAGAGCACATAGACCCAGCTGAGGCATTTTGAGGAATTAAGATCTCTACTGTTGTTCTTATATGCAGTTTTCCTGTACTTTGTGATTTTTGAAATTTTCTAGGTAAAACTGTAGTAATTATGTAATTGTGGATGGCTCAGAACTCATTTATAATGTATTAATTATCGTACGTAAATATGAATGTATGGCTAGTTTATTCCTATATTTCTATTTATGTATGTCCCAACGTGCCCAGACGACGGGGTGTCACATTAGATACAAGGTTTAGAGGTTTTACTTACATATTTGAAAGATCAAAGGATGGTGGAGGATGGATTTGGACTTAGCTTTAAAACCATGGTCTTCAAAGACCCATTTCTTGAATCCCTCCTCCTCTTTCTTCTTCTTCTTTCTTCTCTCAAACTCCCATGAACCCTCAAGAACACTTAAGATCTGGTCTCTCTGCCTCTCTCTCCACCGAAATATTCAAGGGGAAAAAGGTGTTTGGTCTTAGTTTATATAGAAAAAGTTAGGGAACAAAACAATTAATGCTTTAGTACTTTTTCTTCATTTCACATGGGCTAATTTATTGTAGTTCAAGTTGTTAGGGGGAAAAAATCAGATTTTTGGGAAGCTAAACACAGGTAGGGTCAGTTTGGGGGCACAAAATTCTGATCTCCCATCAATCAAGGAATTTTTTTTCTTGGTTTTCGTGCCTTTTTGTGCAAGAAAATGCATTAAAAGTTAATTTGACATATCTTTTTGGTATTTTTTTCTACTGAGACCTATTTTTTTAGTATTTTTGTGAGAATATAGTATTTTCATGTATTATCATAGTTTTCATAGCAATTGATTAAATAGATATAGTCTTTTAAGTCAAATTAAGTTATTTTGGCAATATAGGACTTTTTGACTTATTTTATTGTGTATGAACTTCAATAATAATTTGTTTGATTTTGTTAACCTATAACACTATATTATTATGTATATTACTTGTTCAACAAGTTTTGGATCATCATAATACTTAATTTAATAATTTTCTCATCATTTAAAGCTAAAAAGAAAGCAAAAAAAATCACTTTTTAGCACACTTCCCAAGGTGGTCGGCCACTAAGGGGTATTTCTAGCATTTTGATGTTATTTTATCCTTTTCTATTTAATTGTACTTAAATCCTTGATTTAGGGTATCCATATGTCAAAATTTAAATTTTTAAGACTTTTTGCTACACTAAGGGCAAAATGGTCATTTTCTCCTATTTATCAGGATTTTTGATTTTTAATTCATTATTTCATTATTTCATGATATTTACCTCATTTAGAATGTTAGGAGAATCTCTGGGTGCTAGAGTTTTATTGCCTGTGTTTTGGACCTTCTTAAGATTTTCGGGCCGAACTTAGGGTTTTCGATTCGAGTTAGGGTTTTGAATCTTCTCCGTGTTCTATAGTCTCGTGGACTATCTATCAATAACAGTTAGGGTTTGAGTTGGGTCTTTACATGGGTCGTTATTAACCGGGTTATCACAACTAGGGCATGTACCGCGTCGTTACATAGATGATTTAAGGAACTATGAAATGAGTAAAAAAATAATAACTGATTGTTGCCACGTAACATCCTGCTCATCCACACCTCACAAGTTATGCATGGTACTATTTTTAGTCCTTATCCTATGAGTTTCGGCTCTTGTATGTTGAATTACAATTTTTGCAGGTTCTAATGAAAAGGATGAAGTACGAGAAGGTGATTGATTATTGGAAAAATATTTGATAGAGGAGGGACATTTATGTTTATGTTTATATTTGTAAATTCAAAACTGTGTATCATTGGACTGTAACTTGTAAAGAATTTAAATATGTAGCTTATGTATGCATGTTTGGGCTAAATGCATCTACTTTGAAGTTTCACATTGTAAAACTTTAAGAATCTAAAGATTTTTCTTTGGAGAATGATCTTTATTAGATGATATATAGTTGTGATTGCGAGTTGAGATCGAGGTTATGCTTGAGTATAAATTGCTATTGGATTTGACAAGTTGATAAAATTTGTGTTAGTTCGAAAAATAGAGAAAATTATGCAAAAATTTTTAAGAATTATACTTAGAATTTTTTTTTGGAAGTTTTGGAAAGAAACTTCTGTTAAATTCTCACTTTCTGGAAGCGCCTTCCACTTCTTTCCCACTTCCCGTTTAAACTATGAAAATTAACCATCATATAACAATAAGTGTACATCAAATGCGTGAAACTAATAAATTTGAGCACTACCATAGAAGCAACAAAGACAATACCTCGAGGCTGAGAACATTGGTGGATGAACGTTGTTTTCTCTTTGCGCACTCATCTTGACTACAACCGTAAATAGTGAGGTATTAATATGACAACAAATAACATGACCTATCTAATATGGAAATAAATTTACCAATCTAACTAATAATAAATCCATACACCGCAAGGCCACTTAGGAATATGTGTTCTCCTTCTTTTTCCATATGAACTGTAAAACAAACAACATGTATTTATTGGTAAGTTATTTCAAGAAAAAACAAACAAGACATAAGTCCTTTTGTCTCTCCAAGGTCCAATAAGTATAACCCACGCCTAAAGGCTGTTCTAATTTTTTTATTTAAATTGCTCATGCATTCCAATAATTATTCATTTCATCTTATTTTGATATAATTCATGCATTTCATAAAGAAATGAGCTAACAATATAAAAGATTTAGAATTCATGCTGTCTTGATAACCCACTTGATTTTATCTGCAATGTTTGATGAGACAGGGTTAAATATAAAGTTTACGAGCATGGGAAGAAAGGTATTGTGTGGTAGCTATAGAGAATAACAAATGTTCAGATCCCATTCCATAAATCAAAAAATAAGTTAGAAAATTTTCATCAAAGATATATAGATTTTTATAGTTACATATAACATTACTCAACTTAATGAGAAACTTCATGAAGCAGAGGAGTTTATGAAGCAATGATGTGTCCAACAAATTTTTTCATCGTAATGTCATCACAAGTAATGAATAAGGAAATTTATAAATTTGTTGTTATAAAGAATTATGATCCAATTGTATACTTTGTAGATACAAACAAATATCCATTCTACATTTTAGATAAGTTACGAATTTTGATGACTTTGTATGCTGAATATAGAATATAGAATATAGATATCTCATCATTCTTTGTACTTAGAAGTCCAAGAAAGGCCCCACAATCTGAGATCTCTTACTAAAAGGTAGGACATCTACGTAGGCTAAAGGGGCGGGTCAAGATCCAAACAACTAAGTATAACAGTGGACATGAATCATAGTATTTGAAATATAATGATTTTATCCTTTATATGTGGGAGCCCTTTTAATGCGAATTTTTTGCTAAATGATAGTGCAACATGAATTCAAAATTAGCGTGATTATGAACATAAATTTCGAACAAAAAGTACACTTTCATAGGAAACCAAAGAACAATGTGGTCATCACACCCATTTGACCTTATTCCTTTATTCTGGGGACAAATTCCTCAAATTTGGTGCAAACGCGGCATCTTAACCTTATTAATAAGTAAGTCCCATTAGTTTGGCCCAAGTCAAAGATAATTTTTTTTACCCTCTTTGAGAAGATATGTTGCTAAAATTTATCTCCTTAATTGACTTCTGTCAAGTTTGTAATATTTTGAAGTTTCATGATTTTCCTTCTATAAAAAGAGTAATCAGATTAATTGCTGAATTGGTTAAGTGAAATCCAATAAAAGTAGACCCACAAACGAATAGAAAAATCACTACATACTCTCTTAAGAATTTATAAAAATCATTCGCCCTTCTAAATTAAATCGTATGTCCCTGCACCCAAAACTCGTTGATATCTTTATATTGGAACATGTCCTTTTGTTATATTATCAGTTTTAAGGTTACATTCAAGAAAATTTTGCCAATTATTGATCGTTACATGACTTTGATTCTTCTCCAATTTGATTGGAATTCTTAGGGATGTTATCAATTTGGATGCTAAGATTATCACGCTCATTATCCCCTTCGAAATCTAACAGAAATTGGACTTCCAAAACCTTCAGTTGCCTATTTAGCAAGAACCCCATAACTCCACAGGTAAGGTCAGTCGATATCAATTTTTAATAAGTATTTAATGTTTTCCACCTAGGGGTCTTGCCATGTTTCTTCCTCAATTAGGCGATTCTCTCTTTCTACAATTATCCTCCTCCAACAACCTTTGCACCTTCTACCAAACCCTCCAAACCCTAGCTCCACCATTGGCACCACCCAATTTTTTTTGTCCCCAATGTGTTTAAGGACTCGGTCCCTTGATATTTTCTTGTATTAATGACAAACACATATGTTGGGTTCGGTAGGAACGGCAAAATGTGTGGATCCTGTAGGAGTATTAATTCTTGAGCTTGTATATGTTTGACAACAATAATTAAGTGTGGGGTTATGCATGAGAACGTTGTTGAGTGGTGCTTATCATGTGTTTGGTTCAGTTTTGATCTTTGTGGTTCGGGATCTCTGCCTAGTTTGACAGCTTGAGTGGAGGGTAGGCCGTTCGAGCAGGCAGGTGGCCAAGAGATCCCGAGTAAGGGGACTGCTCAATTGGTGGAGGTTTGCTCGAGCAAACTGTCGGGGAGTAAACTTTTTAAAGTCGCGTATGGGCTCTTTTCCCCCATTCTTTTCATTTTTCTCTCTCTGTAGAACTGAAAGGAGGAGCTAGGGTTTAGGTTTGGAGACTTATTAGAGCTCTCTTGGCTTCTCTTGGTGAGTTTTCTTGCTTTCCTCTCGGTGGCTCAACAGTTGGAGACCTGATTTTGGTATTAGAGACGTTTTTTTCTCACCGTGCGGTTGGAAATTCTTGTGGTTGAAGCTTGTTTGGGACCTTTTCTTGTGGATCTAGCATCCCAAGGGTAGGATCTAAGACATTTTTTGAATATCTATGTGATATGTGTTGTATCTTTGAATTTATGAACATAAAAGCATAAAAATGGTATTTTCAAAGTCCTAAGTTTGGGTTTAATGTTAATGAAGGTTAAATCATAGATTTATGAATGATTTAACATGATTCTACCTTCACAATATTGTTGGACACTATTGGATTTGGAAAATTATGAACTAGGGTTTGAAATTTGAGTTTAAACCATGAAAATTGGGATTTTGGGGTTAAGGGGCCCATGTGTTGAAATTGATTTGATTAGTGGTTAAATTGAGGGTTGTGATGAGCTTGTGCATACTTATTCCATGAATTTATGTGACACAGGATGATGTCAAGTGAAAATTTGGGTTCTTTTTGTGTAAAATTGATGAATCAGTGGATTGAAACAATGTAGAGGATTAATTCAGGGTTTAAGCCCGAAAATATTGAGATTATGAATAATGAAAACAAGTAATGATATGGGTTTGGCAAGAGGAACCACTTGGGTTGGACTCGTGCGTGTGTAATGTGATTTGATATATCTAAAAGGATCAATTTTGGGATCCAAAGAACGTTTAAGTTTGGGCACAAGTTGCTCCACGGTGAAAGATAAAAAAACTACGCAGATTGGGTTCTTTGCCCGTCGGCTAGAAACTGGGAAAGCACATTAGTTGTGTTGGGGTAAAGAACATCCCGTTACTTCATGGGCTCTGTGTGGCAAGATTGGTTGTAGCGCTACGCGGGTCTATACACTCGTCCAGTGTCGGTTCCTATGTTTTTAAACTATGAGTTAGTGGAATATGAGAAATGTCAACAAAGTATGTATGTGTATGGGTGTGCGTACGTTGTAAATGATTGGGTTGGTAAAACCTTAATTGAAGAATGTTATGGGATGCTAAAATGTGCTGAGTTGATTGAGAATGGTAAAATGGTTGGGTATAATGGTTAATTTCACCAAAACTAAGGAGCATGGAATAATAACTTTTATACACCAAACCTGGTTATGTGTTGGGAATCTGACTTGGGACAAACAAGGTGATTTTTTATTAAACTCATATGTGCATCCCGCATAGCCACCTTCACATGTCATGCATATGTTCATTGTTACTCTTGTTCCTATGAGTTTCGGCTCATGTTGTTTAACAACATTTCAGGTGACAGTAGGAAGAAGGTTTTAGATTGAGATGACGGTAGCTGGACCTTTTTGAGTAGTGGGTAGGATTCCATCCTTATTTGCATCACCTATTTTGAGAAATGAAAATATTGTAAATGTAATTCTTCCTTGGATAATTGTTTTGTGGGTTGGAGTAACCCTTTGTAAGACCCTAAGGTCATGTTCGCATTTTTTTCTATGCATGCGAGGGAGATGGACTCGTACTTTGGATTGAATTTCATGATTTTTGGATGAAATATTATAGATTCAAATGTTGAAATTTCAAGTTTTCAGATTAGACGGAGTTATTTTATTTCCAAATGCATGTTTAACCCTATATTTGAGCCTATCAAATAGCATGTTTGAGACTTGTGATAGTTAAATATTTTCCCAACTTCTAGAAAAATTCTCAAGTTTTTGGCCTGGATGCTCTAGGGTGCCTCACCACTCGACCAGACTCCGCTGGGTGGTTTTCATTGAAAATTTGTTTGTGAATGGGGTTTTTGCTAAATTTGTTTAAAGTAATTTTGGGTTATAAATTGACTATTTTAGAAGGGTTATCTTATTTGGAGAAATTTCCTATTAGATCTCGATTTTTATTATTTTGAAATCGGGGCATTATAGATTGGTATCAGAGCTACAGATTCGAATACCTAGGAACCATTGCAATGGTTGATCCATTGCATGAGAGTTTGCATTGATGTGCGACATTCATGACTTGGTGTTCTATCATGACTTATCTTAAGTATAACCTAACATTTGCATGCTATGTGGTATTTGGGTATGCAGGTTAGACTCTTAGGATGATGTGTTTGGCTCTTGGGTAGCCGGTCGACTAGTTTGGGGTTCGAGTTAGAAAGACATTTGGCTGACGTCCATTCTAACTAGAAATTCGAACTAGTTCACTGGATTGACATGTCATTCTGATTAGTCCCCCTCGTTATGTGTTGCATAAGGTGCCTTAATATGACGATTCGTGTGATGTGATGTTTTGTTAAAGAGCAGTGTTGTCTGTGAGAAGATGAGTTCTTGTAAGCTTGTGTTGATGTCTCTCCTTATTCTTTCTTATTCGTAGAGTGATGATGCCAAGATGTGGTAAAGACCAAGGCTATGGTCGAAGTCGTGCGTATACCTAGGTTTTAGAAGAAAGGGACGTTCATGCCCCGCAGGAACAAGTGGGCAGTGTTGATGTTGTACAAGAGATGCTTGCTACAATGAGAGTGATAGCCGAGGAAAGTAGGGCTGGCGTGAGGGCTCCTAAGCCAAGGGCCTCTGTATGGATGAGAGAATTTTGGCGGTTGGATCCTCCAATCTTTTCTGAGGAGCCTAACCCTAAGGTTGCTACCGAGTGGTTAGAAGTAACCACGATAATCTTAGATACCCTGGAGATTGGGGAGGACAAGTTGTGCGTTAGGTTAGCAGCGTTCCAACTTTGGAAGGATGCGAGAGAGTGGTGGAAGTTTGCTAAGACCACCGTAGATGGCATGTGGGCCACTTTTACTACGGTCTTTTTGGAAAAGTATTTTTTGGTTTCTTCAAGGGATTCATATCAGGAAGAATTTCTCTCCCTTATTCAGAGTAATCTTACTATGGTCCAGTATGAGGCCAAATTCGCGAATCTGTCACAGTTTACACCTGAGATAGTGTCAACGGAGGAGTTGCACACCAAGAGGTTTGAAAGGGGTCTTTGGCCCTCTATCAAGGATAGGATTTCAGCGTTGGGTTTTTGAGTATACACCGAGATCGTGGAGGCCACTATCCGAGTGGAGAATGTAACGGCAAAAAGTCACAAGATTAAGGAGAGCAAGTCACATCAGGGGGCTTCCAGTGCTAAGTTTAAAGGGCACCAGGGGGATCGAGTTCTTATCTCACAGGATCATAGTTTTAGTTACAGTTGGCACTAGCACTATCTAGGGTTCATTCGAACGTTCTGAACATCGGGAGTTAGTGTGTTACACATGCAGACAACTGAGACACCGTGCAAAGGATTGTCAGTAGAGAGGACAATAGAAGCAGAGTCAAACTCATGGGAGGACCCCGCTTTCATGTTTTCAGTGTGGCCAAAAGGGTCACTTATGATGAGATTACCCTTAGGGAGGGAGTGTTCAAGGTGCAACTGGAGCACATTGGGTACAAGCATCGCAGGGACGACAAGGATACAAAGAGTCATAGCCGCATTCGGGTCTTGTGGAGCCCAGTAGGTCAGTCGCACCAGCAATGCTGGAAACTGTAGCCAGCCATTCAATCACACGAGGTACATTCTTAGTGTACCATTCTTGGGCCAGTGATCTCGTTGACACCGGAGCATCGCATTCTTTCATCTCATCCGCATTCGCATCTGCATTGGGGCTAGAGATAGACGTGTTGGGTAGTTCCTTGTGTGTAGAAACATTATTGGGTGAGACTACTCTGTTAAAATGTGTCTGTAGAGCTTGTGAGGTGGAGATTGTTATCCACCGCTTGGTATCTGATTTTATCGTGCTCGATATGACCTCGTTTGATATCATCATGAGGATAGATTGGTTGACCAGCTTTCGCACCTTCATTGATTGTGACCGGCGACGGGTGTTTATTTGCACACCAGAGAGAGATTCCCTTTATTTTGTGAGTGACCAGGATAGTGGTTTTAGCACCTAGGTCCCTTAGATCGCGAAGCCGTGATTGCCTTAGCCACCTTTTCTCAGTCTTGTCGGTGAGTGAGATTGATTCTACTCAGGGAGAGCTTCTTCCTGTTGTTTGTGAGTTCCAAGTCGTATTTTTGAGTAATTTGTTTAAACTTCTGCCATGATGGGAAGTCGAGTTCTCCATAGACCTCATTTCTGGGATAGCCCCCATTTCTATTCCTTCGTATCGTTTTGTACCGGCTGAGTTGATAGAGTTGAAAGTGCAGGGCCATGAGTTGTTGGACAAGGGGTTCATCCGCCCTAGTATGTCTCCTTGGGGAGCTCCAGTGTTGTTTGCAAGGAAGAAGGATGGGTCGTTGCGTCTTTGTATATATTATCATAAGTTGAACCGTGTGACCATGAAAAATAAGTATCCTATGCCTCGTCTCGATGACTTGTTTGATCAATTGAGAGGTTCGTGTTGTTTCTCAAAGATCGACTTGAGATCGGGTTACCACCAGTTGCGGGTTAAGGAAGAAGACATTCTGAAGATAGCCTTTTTTACCCGTTATGGACATTTTGAGTTCTTGGTCATGCCTTTTGGATTGACTAACACACCTGCAGCATTCACAGACCTTATAAACTATATCTTTCACCCTCACCTTAATCGATTTGTGGTAGTATTGGTGGACAACATTTTAATTTATTCATCATCAGAGGAGGAACACGAAGAACGTCTTCGAATTACCTTACAGTTGTTGCGGGAACATCGATTATATGCCAAGTATGAGAAATGTGAGTTTTGGTTACCAGAGGTAAAGTTTTTAGGGCATGTAGTTTCGAGAGATGAGGTGGTAGTGGATTCATCAAATATCAAAGCTATAATGGAGTGGGAAAGACCGAAGAATGTGTTCGAGATTCGGAGCTTCTTGGGGTTAGTAGGTTATTACCGTCGACTTGTAAAGGACTTATATAGGCTTGTAGCACCTATGACATGCCTTACACGGAAAGAAATTAAGTTCGTGTGGAATGACAATTGTGAGCTTGCCTTCCAAACATTGAATACAAGGTTAACCAGTGTGCCTATTCTAATTATACCAAAGAGAGGACTCGGTTATGCTGTCTATTACGATGCATCTCACGAGGAGTTGGGTTACATGTTAATGCAATTGGGTAAAGTGGTGGCCTAAGGATCGAGACAGTTGAAGGTTCATGAGAAGAACTACCCTACACACAGTTTGGAACTTGCAACAGTGGTGTTTGCTCTGAAAACATGGAGACACTACCTGTATGGAGAACGCTTCAAAGTATTTTCAAACCATAAGAGTTTGAAGTACTTTTTTCACAGAAGGATCTGAATTTGGGCCAGAGGAGATGGATAAAGTTCTTGGGAGATTATGATTTTGATATGCAAAATCATCTGGGTAAGGCCAAAATGGTAGCCAACGCTCTTATTCAGAAATCTTTGAGCACATTAGCATGCGTGGCCGTTAGGGAGTGGAATATGTTCAGGGAAATTGGAGAGTATGATTTTTGTTTGAGGAAGTCCGGTGAGCGTGTTACCTTATTTACGGTGGTTTCTCAAGCCACCCTTGTTCACCATGTTGTTGGGGCATAACGATCAGACGTAGATAGTTTGATGTTTCAGGAGTGAGTCTTGAGTGTCTAGGATGCCAAGGAGTGGACTATCCACTTCGAAAGCGTGTCACGAAGATGTGCTTCATGAGTTTCATCATTCGTACCTAGCAGTGCATCGAGTGGCACCAAAATGTATTGTCACGTCCTAAACTCTGGGTCACGTGAAAAGCTACCGAACAACTACTAAAACCAGCCAAACAAAGGGATAGAAACCATAAAGCCCAAACGAGGCTAAAACCTTTGTAAAAATGTACTACTGAGAATTTATTTGATTTAAAAGAGTAGCCCAAAAGACTACTATTACAGCCCCAAAAACCAAGCCTTTAAAACAAAATACATATTTTGAATAAAGAAACTCTTTTCTTTTTAAAAGAAGCTTAGGCTGTTCCAAAATCTTTCTCGAAACACAAGAGCTAACCATTTAAAAACCCCATTTGTGAACCGTTGAACCCAACAATGAAAAATGTAGTGAGAAACTACGAAAAATAAACAACCAACCCAAGGTTCTCTCGAAAGCATTAAAACATGCATACATCGGCCCACGGCCATAAGAAATACATATGCTTTACAACATGTTACATCCAAACACGAAACATATACAGAAAGGTATAAACTACCTATCTAGACAAAACACAAGTCTTGTCATCAGCCACCTCTGGGCACCTCAAGGTCAATCTACAGGACCACGTTTACCTGAAAAGGGTTTTACAACAAAAATTTCATAATGTGAGCCAAAGCACAATAGAAACAGACTATAAAGTTGTAAAGCAGGATATGCAATCATATAGTGGGAGCTAACTCGACCATAGAGCCAAAAAGATTTTACTTCATAAAACCCTAAGTTTCCCATTAGATTCCCATAAGCCTCCAAAACGGTTTTTCATCCTCAAAATCTAGCATTTCAACAAATGCAAACAACGTTTTATAGTTAAAGAAAAGCAGTAACCAAAACGTTATTTTTCCACTCGGATCACACAACCGAGAAAAAAAATGAATCTTATGTACCGACTCTGCCACAAAGGGACAGAGGTAACAACTATAAACTCCTACCCATTACCTAATCCCAGAATCATTTAAGACCTGTTAGGTCATGATAAGTTCTATATGGAGCCACCACAACGTAACTGCTGACTTTATGGACTAAAATCGAAGGACAAAAGCACCTACCACCTTCTTTACGGGAATAACCCCAGAGGGCAAAGGTACCTACTATGTGCACATTTTTGGACTTCCACCGAGGGCAACTTGTGCCACATACCCGCTATCCTGGTACATCTAGAGAAACATTTCAAAACCAACCCATAGCTCGACTACGAAAATATTTCCACAATTTATACATTAAACATGTATAAAGATTCATCCATTAACATGGAGATCAACAAAGACATTTTCAAAATATTTTTTCCTATTTTTAACAAAATGTTTCAAAATTGAGTCTCAACCCTGAAGATTAGCTCCAAAATTCCAAAACACAAGGTATTGATATTTTCGTAAAACCACCGTTTTTAAAACCACCTTTGAAAACCATACATCCACAAGTCATATGATGTACTAAACCAAGAAAAGAAAAAAACATGCTTTTTATCTGAGAAACAAGGTTTAAACATAAATATAACATTTAAAGCATTTCTTACCTGGTGAAATTACATATAGTTGCATGAAACACCCTTTAACAATAGTAGAATCTAGAATCCTACCTCGATGAGTCAAAACTCGAAGCCTCAAAATCCGAACCTTGATGAAATAGGATTCTGTCTAGATGAATACGAAGCTCTCAGCACCAACATCAAGGATCCGCTGTCAGATCGCTAAAAATCGAGCCCCGGGCCCATCAAAATCTAGAGATAAGGTTGAGATTTTAGGAGAGAGAAACCAGATCTAGAAATAAAAATATCTCAAAATATCTCCCATGCCTGCTATTTATAGAGGAAGGCAAAAATCCACGGTTCAGTAAACTTGACCCCCAATCCAGTCGACTGGATGCTCGGTTCAGTCGATTAGATGCCCAATCTAGTCGACTGGATGAGGCTACTAGAAAGCCAAAATAAGCCTTGCCAACATAGATAGTCGACTAAACTCCCAGTTCGGTCAACCGAAGGAGCTCATTGTCGACTCAATCGACTGGATCCTCCAGTCTAGTCGACTGGACTGCTGGGCAAACTGATTTTCAGCGTCAAAAAAGTTTTTCAACCTAAAAACCAACCAAACAAGCCTTAACTAAACCCAAGAAAGTGTAAAATTCATATGCACATGTTGTTCTACTATGATGAAACCAAAAACCTAACACACTGAGGTCAATGGTTAACTCAAACTCCATCAACACTTAACTTATTCCAAAAATGAAAGAGGTCAGGGTCTCACATGTATCATGGCATACGTAGACAGTTCTGGTGGAAAGGTATGAAGAAAGATGTTGCGCTTTTCATCTCGCATTGTCTCACTTGCCCGCAAGTGAAGGCCGAGTATCAGAGACTAACAAGCCAGTTGCAATCCTTTCCAGTGTCAGAGTGGAAATGGGAGAACATTACTATGGATTTCGTTTCGGGCCTTCTGAGGTCATCGAGGGAGCATGATACTGTATGGATTGTGGTGGACAGATTGACTAAGTCAACACATTTTCTGCCTATTCACATGATGGACTCAGTTAATAAGCTTAGCAAGCTCTATGTAAGTGAGATTGTCAGACCCCACGGAGTGCCAGTTTCTATCGTTTTTTACCGAGATCCTCGTTTCACATCTCATTTTTTACAGAGTTTGTAGTCTGCTATGGGGACGAGCCTACTTCTTAATACTACTTTTCACCCCTAGATAGATGGTCAGTCGGAACGCACCATTTAGATACTCGAGGATATGTTACAAGCATGTGTTGGATTTTCGTGGGTCGTGGGAGGACAACTTACCGTTGGTGGAATTTGCCTACAATAACAGAGTTATCAATCAAGTATTGAGATGGCGCCTTATGAGGTATTATATGGTAGACCTTGCAGGTCACCCGTTTGTTAGACCGATGTTGGTGAAACAGTTGTGTTAGGCCCCGAGCTTGTGCGTGAAACTACAAAAAAGTTCATCGCGATCCTTAAGCGTTTAGTGACCGCCCAAAATTGTCAGAAGATTTACACAGATAAGAGAAGGAGGCCGTTACCATTTGAGGTGGGAGACCATGAGTTTTTTAATGTCTTGCCACAAAAAGGGTTTGATGAGATTTGGTAAGAGTGAAAAGTTATCGCCGCGTTTTATCGAGCCGTTTCAGATCCTTGATAGGATTGGAGAGGTAGCCTATCGCCTAGCCTCGTCACCACAGTTAGCCTCCGTGCACAACGTTTTTCATGTGTTTATATTATGTAAGTATGAGCTGGATCTATCCCATGTTTTGGATTGGACGGAGTTAAGGGCAGAGGATGATGTTACTTACGAGGAGAGACCGATGAGAATTCTTGATGCCAAAGAACAAGTCTTACGAGGGAGAACCATTCAGTATGTCAAGATGTTATGGCTCGGTGTTGAAGATGCCACGTGGGAGCGAGAATGGAAAGTTTGCAGAAACTACCCCTAGTTGTTTAGTTCTTGATGCATGTCTGATTTTGGGGACAAAATCTCCTAAGTGGAGGAGGTTGTAGGGACCCGGTCCCTTGATATTTTCCTGTATTAATGACAAACACATATGTTGGGTTTGATGGGAATGGCGAAATGTGTGGATCTTGCGAGAGTATTAATTCTTGAGCTTGTATATGTTCGCCAACAATAGTTAAGTGTGGGGTTATGCATGAGAACATTGTTGAGTGGTGCTTATCGTGTGTTTGGTTCAGTTTTGATCTTTGTGGTTCAGGGTCTCTACCCAGTTAGACCGCTCAAGCAGAGGGTAGGCCGCTCGAGCGGACAGGTGGCCGAGAGGTCCCGAGTAAGGGGACCGCTCGAGTGGACCGTCGGGGAGCAGACTTTTTAAAGTCGCGTGTGGGCTCTTTTCTCCCATTCATTTCATTTCTCTCTCTCTAGAACTAAAAGGAGGAGCTAAGGTTTGGGTTTGGAGACTTGTTAGAGCTCTCTTGGCTTCTCTTGGTGAGTTTTCTTGCTTTCTTCTCGGTAGCTACCATTGGAGGCCCGATTTTGGCGTTGGAGACGCTTTTTTCTCATTGTGCGGTTGGAGATTCTCGTGGTTGGAGCTCGTTTGGGTCCTTTTTTGTGGATCTAGCATCCCAAAGGTAGAATCTAAGACTATTTTTGAATATATATATGTGATGTGTTGTATCTTTGAATTTATGAACATAAAAGCATGAACATGGTGTTTTCAAAAATCTAGGTTTGGGTTTAATGTTAATGAAGGTTAAATCATAGATCTATGAATGATTTAACATGATTTTACTTTCACATTGTTGTTTGACACGGCTAGAATTGAAAATTGATGAACTAGGGTTTGAAATTTGAGTTTAAACCATGAAAATTTGGGGTTTTGGGGTTAAGGGGCCCATGTTTTGAAATTGATTTGATTAGTGATTAAATTGAGGGTTGTGATGAACTTGTGCATACTTATTCCATGAATTTATGTGACACATGATGATGTCAAGTGAAAATTTGGGTTTTGTTGTGTAAAATTGATGAATTAATGGATTTTAACTATGTAGAGAATTAAATCGGGGTTTGAGCCCTAAAATATTGAGATTACGAAAAATGGAAACATGCAATTATATGGGTTTGACGAGTGGAACCACTTTTGTCCGGCGTCGGTTTCTATTTTTTTAAACCACGAGTTGGTGAAATATAAGAAATGTCAACAAGGTGTGTGTGTGTGTGTGTACGGGTGTGCATGCGTTGTTAATGATTGGGTATAATGGTTAATTTTACCGAAACTAAGGAGCATGGAACAATAACTTTTATATACCAAACCTGGTTATGTGTTGGGAATCTAACTTGGGACAAACAAGGTGATTTTTTATTAAACTCATACGTGCATCCCGCATAACCACTTTCACATGTCAAGCATATGTTCGTTGTTAGTCTTGTTCCTACGAGCTTCAACTCATGTTATTTAACAATATTTCAGGTGACAGCGAAAAGAAGGTTTTGGACTGAGATAACGGTAGCCATACCTTTTTGAGTAGTGGATAAGATTCCATCCTTATTTGCATCACCCCTTTTGAGAAAAGAAAATATTGTAAATGTAATTCTTCCTTGGATAATTGTTTTATGGGTTTGAGTAACCCTTTGTAAGACCCTAAGGTCATGTTTGCATTTGTTTGTATGCATGGAAAGGACATAGACTCGTACTTTGGATCGAATTTCTTGATTTTTGGATGAAATATTATAGTTTCAAATATTGAAAATTCAAGTTTTCGGACTAAATGGAGTTGTATTTCTTTCCAAATGCATGTTTTACCCTATATTTGAGCCTATCAAATACCATGTTTGAGACTTGCGATAATTAAATATTTTCTAACTTTTAGAAAAATTCTCAGGTTTTTGGCCTGGATGCTCTCAGGTGGCTAACTGCTCTAGTAATGGAGGGCTTGCTCGAGTGGACTCCATTGGGTAGTTTTTTATTGAAAAATTGTTTGTGAACGGGGTTTTTCCTAAATATGTTTAAAGTACCTTTAGGTTATAAATTGACTATTTTAAAAGGGGTATCTTATTTGAAGAAATTTCCTATTATCTCTCGGTTTTTATTATTTCGATATCGAGGCATTACAATGTGTATGAGTTTTTGCTCTTTTTTATGTGGGTTATTCCATTGAGATCGCATTTTACTTTTGAAATTGGCATTCACAAGTGACATTAATCACAAGGATTTGTGTTATTAATTAAAGCATTATATATGATGCTTCTATTATTCTAATTTGATATGTAAACATATTCTAAACTTTCGCTTTCTCATGTGTGTTCAGTTGTGTTGTCTAAAAAATATTTGCCTACATTAGGAATAAATCGAAATATAAATGAACTTTGTGTTAAAGCATTGTATTTTGACTGTCGATTTTACCTTTAGTTAACAATGTCTAAATGTCCATTGAATTTTTTCATAGTTTGCGATTTTTGGTGCATGTGAGTACTCAGTTCTTAATATTGGTTGGTTTTATATGCTTTAGTAAAGTACATCTTTTGAGTTTTGTCCCTCAGCCCACCCCTAAAATAAATAGTTGCGATGTTTTTAAGACACTGTTCGATGTATTTGAAGTTATGAACTTAATGTTATACTTGGAAAGATGTGAATATGCCTTAAAGTAGATTTTATAAATACTTATTCATGATGTTAACTTATAGGTAGAAGTAGTAGAATTTGTGTTCGTTAATCAGAAGCTACAAGGAAAAACCAATAACTACACATGTTTATATTGTCTTAACTATTTGCTAAACTACTTGCTAAAAGTGGAAAAATAATCTTAAACTAACACCCTCTAAGTAATTTACTATTATCTAATAGTCATGACTTAGCAGCCCAAGAAAAAATGAGTTGCATTCAAGTCATTCTGAAAGTTTAATTTGAAAAATACATCCCGAAAGCTTTCAACAATCATTTGAGCCATCTAAAGCCAAAAAAGGTCATTATAGTTTGTCTTGCTTGTTTTGTTTTTGTTTTTTGTTTTGTATTTCCATTTTCCAGAAAATATAGAAGATATGTTTGGCGTATTTTCTCTTTCGAACAAATTTTATTGGGAACAACTTAATTTGTTAGCAAACACCAAAAAGATGTTATTGATATCGTTAAATAGCAAATCTATTCTTACAGTAAGTGATTGGAAAAAGTGAAATTGAGATGGACTAGAGGCACAAATCCATACTTATATATAAACACCTAAACTGGCCGCCAGTTACAAACTTTTGAAATCTAATATGCCGGAACTCCAAATCTTTTACCACGGAACCATGTAACTATATATTGACAATTGAAGGTACATGGCGAAAGACCTAAACATTGATTTGAGGGTAGACCCTGTCCTTTGTGGGTTTAATATGTACTACATAACTAAAAATTATAGAAAAGGTGGAATTATTTTAAGTAAAAAAAATTACACACTCAATCTTTGCATTATGCAAAATTCATCAAAGAACAACTACCACACGATAAAGGTGTAAGCTCTACATTGGTTTGCAGTAGAACTTGGCAAATAACCTTGACTTGTCTTAATACTGTATTGAATCAAATAATTAACATTCTAGATTTGCACATGGCACCTTTGAATGGATGCTTGCAAAAAAGTAATGCCTTTAAATTCTCAAATAAATCTTTCAGTTGCTATTGTGTGTTGGATATAATTACAAGTGTGTTTAAATTTGAAGAATCAATCTTCTTCAAAGAAAGATACTTGAAGGAATAAGGTAAGCTTCCCCTTTAGCATTCTCAGCTATTCTTTCTCGTTCTCTTTCACTTTCTCTTTCTCTTTCTCTTTCTCTGAGTGAGGAAGAGAATAACATTTGTAGCGGCCTGATTCCGACATAATATAATTCGAATATAATTTTGAAAACCATGCCTTTAAATAATCCATTTATGTCCAAAGCTCTTTTAGGAACAACTTGTTTTCTAAATATTTGTCAACAGAAACACCCAGCGGACCCCGCTCGAGCGAACTCCTGACCGCTCGAGCGGTCAGGTACCCAATACCTCATTTCCAAAAATTGTGAAAATTCTTCTAAGGCTAAGAATAACAACCATTTATTCTCCTTCTTAAAACATGAACTCAAACTCGTAAAACAGGATCTTAAATATTCATAAAAGATTAAAACATCCATCCTTCCATGAGAAACTGTGATTCATACTTCGTTAACAAAATCATCCTTTAAAAAGGGTTAAAGCATTCACCCAGTAAACTACAAACGTCCTCGCATGCATGCACAACATGAATATATGGCTCTAAGGCCTTACAATACGGGTATCTTAACCCTCAATTACAATATTCTGAATATAGAAGAATTACATCTTTACAATTCTATTTCTCAAAAGTAATTATCCAAAGAAATATAACTTTACGCATAACGCCAAGGGTCCAACAACCGTCACCTCAGACCGGAATCTTCTTCCCGCTATCACTTAAAATGTTGTTAAATAACATGAGCCGAAACTCGTAAGAATAAGACTATCGTCGAATACATGCATGATATATGAGGATGTTTATGCAAGGTGCACACATAAATTTAATAAAAACATATTGTTTATTCCTAAATAAATTCCGAGTGCATAACCGAGTCTTATACAAAATGAGTTATTGTCCATATTTCTTAGTTTCTATGAAATCGTTCAATTTACCATTCTCAATTAACCAAACACGTTTGACCTCTTTAACCTAACATGTTTTCACATTTCACGATCTTCTCCATCTTTTCAATAAAGGCTTTACTAACCCAATTCCTTTATCCTCTCCCATTAACCCAATACGTTTTACCATTTTATTTCATTTCCATGTGAAGGTTTTACCAACCCGATTACTTACAACACACACACACCAACACACGCCAACACACACACTTTGTTGACTCGTTTCACATTTTTACCAATTCTTGGTTCAGAACATAGGCACTGGCATCGGACGAGCGTATAAACCCACGTAACGTTACACTCAACCCGGCCACACTGACCCTATGAAGCAACGAAACGTTTTATACCCCAAAACGACTAACGGCCCTTCCCGGTTGCTAGCCAGCGGGCAGAGAACTCAATCTGTGCAGTTTTTTAGACTTTTACCAAGGAGCAACTCATGCCCAACCTTAAACGATCCATAGATCCAAAAATTGGTCCTTCTCAACATATCACAACACAACACACACAGGTGAGTCCAACACAAGTGGTTCCTCTCACCGAACCCAGATCACATACACGCGAGTTCAACCCTAAAGGTTTTTCTCGCCAAACCCATATCTTTACATATTCCATCATTCAGATTTTTTATTATTTTAGGGATCAAACCCAAATTAATCATTCATGTAGTCCCAAGTTCACAAATTCATCGATTTTATACAATAAAACCCATAATTTATGCTCGGCGTCAATATGTGCCACATGGATTTATGAAAAGGTTTGCAATAGGTTATAATAACTTCGAATTTAACCGTTACTCAGGTTAATTTCATCATATCACCTAGTTAAACCCAAAACCCCTATTTTTCATGGCTTTAACCCAAACCCTAATTTCTCATTTCTCAATCCAATCTCAATAAATGATATTGTCAAGATAAGAACACGTTAAATCCCTCAAAAATTTAAGATTAAACCCTTATTATCACCAAACTTTAATTGAAAGCTTTGAAAATGCAAATCTCATGCTTTTATGTTCATACATTTCAAAATACAACACGTAACACAAAGATATTCAAAGAAAGTCTTAGATCCTACCTTAGGGATGCTAGATCTGCAAGAGAAAGCCTCAAACGAGCTCCATCCACGAGAATCTCTGACCGCACGGTGAGAAAAGCATCTTCAACACCAAACTTGAACCTCCAATGGAAAATTCTCAAGGTGGATGCAAAAGATCTTCTTAAGAATGGCCAAGAATACTCCAACAACTCTCCAAACATAAACCGTAGCTCTCACTACACTTTAGAGAGAGAAAGAAAAGAAGAGAATAGGAGGAGAGAACCCAAAATGTGGTATTTAAAGAGTCTACTCCGCGATAGTCAGCTCGGGCGGACCCCCACCGCTCGAGCGGTCTCACCTCAAAAATTCTCGACCACCAGTCCGCTCGAGTGGGATCCCCACCGCTCGAGCGGTCAGCGCTGGGAGACAAACTGAACAGAGGCTGCCAAAACTGAGTCCAGGCAAAAGCTAAGCGCCTTACAACGACATTCTCCTACATAAATCCGCGTTCAACCATCATTATCGAGCACATAGAAACCTAGAAATTAATTCTCACGCACGATTTGCACTCCCAAACATCTCCACTAGACATAACACATTCGTTTTCATTAAATCTCCAAAAATAAGAAGGGCCCTGGTCGCTACAACCTCCCCCACTTAGGAAATTTCGTCCTCGAAATTCAATACTAGGACTTGAGTCAACTAACTTATCGTCGATAACCAACAACATCCATGCCATTTGTCCTCACACAACTGGTCTCACTAACATACGGGTTACCCTAACGTTGTCGAACCAAAATCCAACTCACGCCACTGAGGCACAGAAACGCAACCCACCCCGGCCTTGACCAACCCAAACGATTACACGTATAGCGCAAAAATAATTCACAACCTGAGCTAGTTTTAATACATTCCACATCTATTTGTAACGACTGCAACCTTGTTTGAACTGCCACAAACTAACTCATTTTCATACCAAAATACACATAGAGGATTATTCACATAAGAGCCAATATACGTCACCTGACTTCGACATTACACCTACTTGTATTTTGTTCAAGCCTTCGCAGTCAACTAATGATTATAAAACTCGATGGTACATCATCTTTCCACATATGTTAGGGACACTATCACTCACGCTGATGAGCTCCTCATATCTAAGCAGAAACAAAGAACACTCGATTTTAGAGAAAGGAATTCACGTGTGTCCTCGAAAACTTCCAAAGAACACGTGTAAAACGTCCAGTGCAAATCCCCACTCCTTGTTAATCCTCAACCACTTCCTTGCCTGCAAACTACAACTTCTCATGTCACGAAAGCACTAAGTGTCATATCGTCGTCATTTCCAAGGTTTCAAATGATTGAGGTTATCACCCAGCATCATATCCATTCGGATCTATACGGTCACCTGAACTCTTTCTGAGTCGCATGGGTTATCAACACAATACAGACACAATCTCCCACTTGCACATTCATGTCCCACAAGTTCAGCCATGTCCCACACCACATCAGCATGCACATCCACAAGCCCACATTTCACCATTAAACCACCGACTCTCAGTCTACTTTTCACCCCTAATCAATTACAATGTATCCCATTCAATATTTATCCATACTCATAATACATATATCGGTCCTTTAAATTCATAACGTCTCATACTTAATCAATTGTTTAATTCCCGACAGTGACTAATTACACTGTTCGTCGATACAAGCATGTATGGTCGTATCTTGCTTTCGTATCCACACCACACGTATAACAATCCTCTATCTGATAGTACCAACACGTGATTTTCTGATCACTCACCGACGCCACTCAACCTATTCATTCTTTTCCCATCAGGTAACCAATCAAAACCCACCTCTTGTTTTGAACAGCTTCATCTTATACGCAACTCCTCCGGACATTCTATCCACTCAAAGCTTACTACGAAAGAACCACACTACTCAATTCGCATACCATTCTCTTACTCTTCTAGCACTCGTGCTCATACACTTATTTCTTCAACATATCGACACTAAGTTATCACAGTACACCACCGAAGCTAATGGGATCTGTGACACCTTCTCCTCCGGGCATGTCGGAACATACATAAATATAAATAAAAGAATATTCTAACCATTCATTCATACTTACATACGTTAGTTATTATATCATAAAGGAGTTCTGAACTGTTCAAAGTACTTAAATATTACAGTTTCATCAAAAAATTTCAAAAATTACACTAAACACGAGAGAACTAAATATAAGCATAAAAGCAGAGGTCTCGACTCCTCATAATGCATCAGCGAAATCCATGAGCTCTTAGAACTCGCCCTGTTCTTCAAACTCTTCTTCTCTCTCTGGGATGACTTTCTCCAAGAACTCCTCCCTACCTGTGGCAGGAATGCCATGAGTCAAGGCCCAGATGCAAAGTACTCTAACCTTCTAACTAATCTCACGACACAAAATTCATCGTAACACATACCATAAAACACCTAGTACAGTTTATAGTCAAGGAGACAGTCAAATTTATGACAGGATAGAAGACAAGTCAATAAACATGCGTGTATGAAATGTAGATGCCCAACCCAAAATGCACCCAGATAATAACAGGAATTTCACGCCAAGAATCACCAGAGTAGACTTTATTGGACAAATTGATCACCAAAGCCTTCATTGCGCCTCGTTGCGAATAGTAAATGCGTCGCCTGGCTTCATGCCACAGCTGTTTTACTCAATGGCAATGGCATGGGGGCCAACTACCCAATTATTCAGCCACCCTTATCCGGGCTTGACAATTATGTGCGCACATAACCCATCTTAAGATGCGTGATGCCTTCACCAGTGTTAACTCAAAGTCTACGAGAATTCAAAAGACGTTCACACTATATAAAGTACCAAGATGAGGGGTTTAAGTCTACCAAAATTGGGCTCTCTCCGAATTACCACCACAGTGGGATTAGGTCGGCCGAATTAGGGCCTCTGAATTACCTAATGGGATTAGGTCAACCGAATTAGGCTATCTCCGAGTTACCACCGTAGTGGGATTAGGTCAGCCGAATTAAGCTATCTCCAAATTACCCAAAGCAAAGTACTAGGATTAGGGATTTAGGACAGCCATAATTGGGCTATCTCTGAATTACCACCGCAGTTGGATTAGGTCAACCAATTTAGGCTCTCTATGACTTACCCAAAAATCTAAACTATCGAAACCAGAATGCTAGCGACGAACCCATGGTGCCCAACAAAATTCATAAGCCATTTTCGTAACACCGGGGACGCACCCAGGGTGTACAAGCCAAAATCATTTCCAACACCAGGGAGGCACCCAAGGTGTACAAATCAAAACAGTTTCAAAAATGGCAATTAGGGACGCCATAGACTTAGAACCAAGAAGAATAACATCAAAACAGTTTCAAAAATGGCAATTAGGGACGCCCTAGACGGGTTCCATCGAATTTTTTTTTTGTTATTATTGCTGTTGATGATGTTTCCATGGAGTTAATTACATCCTAGATTGAAACCAAACAAAAACTGCATCTATGTTAAAGATATATCTCCAATTATATAGGAACCCGTCTATTTACCAAGCTGATGCAAACCCAAAGTAGCGAGGCCACTATTGGCAAGATGCCAACAAAATCTAGACTAAAAGATGTACACATTAGCTTCTCTAATTGTTCTTTGTTTGTTTTCAATGTAGTTGTAAACTTGATATTATTAGAAATGAAGTGCCAGCGAATGCTTTAGGCGCAAATCCTCAAACAAATGTTTGTCTGTTCTATGCAAATAGGATTTTGATTTCGTTTGGGTGAGTTTTGGAAGCTGCCTCAATGTTAGTAAGAGTGAATGCAATTTCTATGACACTGTAAAGACATAGCATCTAATTTTGTAACATAACATGAGCACACTTCGATTAAGAATGTCATTGGTGGAATTAAATGGATCCTTCAGGTTGCTTATTTTTAAAGGGCAATTTTATGGCGAGTTGGTATATAGATTGGACATTGTTGGTTTAGTTCAGTTCAAATTATATTAAAAAGTGCTTTTAAGTTTAGTGAGATCGTTGGAATTATTTTTACTAATTCAAATGAATTGGCCTTCTCAATAATTTATTAACTTTCTTCTCTTAACAAAGATTTTAAAATTAATTTTATTAAACTTTAATTCTGATTAATATGATTTGTTCATTTTAAGTTGTGCTTTGCATGCCATGTTCTTTTTACTATCTTTTATTTTGTTATGCGGTTGATGGTTGGGATTAAAATTAGATAAGTTTTGGTTGGGAATCAAATTTGGTTGGGAGTGCCTTTAGGCACAGGTTATCCCCTAGTATACAATAACAGGTAACTCACATCCTAAATTAATTCGATAATTCCATAAAAGAACAAGACTTGTACATCATCAGTATATGCAACTATAGAAGTGGAAACAAAATCTCTAAACCTAACAAGGCATCAAATGAATCTCTACTGCTTATCAAACAAAAGTGAAACCTCTAGACTGGAAAAGGAAATTTGTATTATGTCGTGGTATTCATTAAGTCAACAGGTAGATGAAACAATATCTTCCAAACCCCGACACCCGGATCACGTGAAACACCTACAAATAACCACACTAAAGCTAAAACACAACACCCATCCCGATCTTTCACTCTTAAATAAAAGATATACGTAGATTTAAATATATCGCCCTGAGGCTTACAACACCAGGTTTCAAACCAAAAGCATGTAAAATGGTACATGGTTCAAAAAAGAAACAAAAGAAGACTACAGGTCTTCTGCCCCAATTGGCTCCTCCAGATCAGCCTGCGTGACCGTATGCACCTGAAAAATATTTTCAAATCCCACACCACAAGTCAAAACTCAGCAAAAACTAGACAAGCATATAATAAAAGCTAAACATGCTGATGCGAAAAAATATGAATATTTCGACTCACACGAGCCTAAAAATAGTTCGATATATATATATACAAATATACTACAATGCTTCACATGAAACCATCGACTCTCACGAGCCCCATAAACAGTTCTACATAATCACAACGGTTTACATGTAATACATGCACCTTCTCAGGCTTTCACTAAAGGACCTCAGCCCCAACTAATGCGTTGTTAGCCAGACATGTACCAGACCACCTTTTCATTTCTCATATGCATTGTCAACCAGAGTTAACATATGCAACGCACGCAACACATGCATCTTCACAGGTTTTCATTGTAAGACCAATATCCGCCCCAACTAATACATCTTTACGGGTTTTTACTGAAGGACCAATATCCGCCTGTGAGACCTTGACCCATTTTCTTTTTCGACGTTTTTTGACCCGCATTTGCCGTTTCTATTTCTGCATGTTTAAATGCATTTTGATGCATGTTTGGGTTTAAATATGCATGTGGGGTCGGTTCCTGGGGCCGTTGGGCACTGTGATGCGGGTTTTAAAAAAAAGATATTTTTGTGGCCTATAAATATTTAGAGTTAGATATTTTCAAAAGATATTTTCAAAAGATATTTTTAATATTTGTGTCATTTTGATGTTATTTTGTCCTTGACTACTTAATTGCACTTAAATCCTTGATTTAAGGTACCCATGTGTCAACATTTGAATTTTTAAAACTTTTTGCTATACCAGGGACAAAATGATCATTTTACATTAATTATGAAAATTCTTGATTTTTAATCTTATATTTCATATTATTTACTTAATTTAGAATGTTGGGAGGTTCTCCAGGTGTTAAGGTTTTGTTGTCTGAGTTTTGAATCTTTTTAGGGTTTCAGGATCGAACTTAGGGTTTTCGAATCGAGTTAGAGCTTTTAATCTTTCAGTGACTTAAGATTTTGTCGACTAACCGTTGCTAATACTACGCTTTGGGTTAGGTCTTTACACAAGTCATTATCAACTAGGTTGTTACAACTAGGGTTCGAATCGGGTCGTAACAAACTACTCCCCTTAAACAAATTTTATCCCCAAAATTTCGTCTCGTACTTCATTGTATGGAAGGTTGAGGATGATTTACTAACATTGTGCCTTCTCATTCTTCAAAATTATGTCCTTGTTTACTTGAGTCATTCTTTATTGAGGGTGTGGATAGATTGGGCCCATATGTTCAGCACTTAAAGAAATAGTTGTTTTGTCCTACTCACGTCTTAAACTGGTTACTACCAAATCTTCAAGGATCATGTCAAATAACCAACTAGCCCCAAAAAGTTCGTATCTCTGTCACGTTAGTTAGCCTCTTTCCATTAACTGTTGCTTCTACTTCTGTTGGGTCCACTTGAATTTTTTCTCTAGATATAACATGACCTAAAAACATCACCTGGTCAAACTAAAACTTAGACTTACCAAGTTTTACATACAACTTGTGCTTTCTCAGGTTCTACAAAAAAATCTTCAAATGTTCTCTGTGTTCCTCTTCACTTCGAGAATATATTCGAATGTCGTTCATCAACATAACTACGAATTGGTCTAAAAAGCTTCTGAACACCTGATCCATTAGGTCTATAAACATAGCAAGCACATTCATTAACCCAAAAGGCATCACCACAAATTCATAATGCTCATAATGAGTCCTAAAGGTAGTCTTGGGTATATCTGACTACCGCACTTTCAATTTGTGGTATCATGACCCTAAGTCTATCTTTGAGAGCACGTTGGCTCCAAAACACAACTTACATCGAGTATAACTCCCACAAGCAATCATACATCTCTAAACTAGCTCACCGCCAAAACTAATTTTGAATATTCTCCACTTCTATCTGGAAAGACTATCACTCTACCGAAAACCAGCTCACTGCCACATTCAAACGTACGCCGAAGATTACTTCCCGATCGACTAATGACTACTAACTCGAAATCACATCACCACCTTGTGTTGAACCACTCTAGCCTTATGACCATCAAAACTAACACCGTCACTTGAACCTAATGAGTCACTAGGGCTAAACATACCACATAGACTAAACGCTCCCAGGTATATGCTTACCCATATGAACCCAATCACAATCTCGTCTTAACATAATATACATTCACATATTTTCTTCATGTACGTACGATCCCCCTACAATCCTTTAACCGAATAGTACTAACTCCTGATTCTAAAATCTCTTATCATCATCACTCAATCCCTTCACACATTCTCTACCACACAACTAAATCAAGAACCACTTTTGCACTTTAATTATTTCAACTTACCCACATTTTACTAAGACACTCGATTCACTCAAGGTCAATTACAAAAACTATACCCATGAATTTGTATAGTCTCACTTACGTTTCCACTCTCCTCATCCATACACTTATTAATCGCACGTACTCACACTAAGTTGCTATGCAACTCTACCAAAAATAACAGAATTATATCACCCTTCAACTTCTCATACATGGAGTCCACACATTCTCATGAAAGAATTCCTTCTCCATATAACCAACATTTACGCACTAATCTAAACAAGCTTGCCTTAACGGATTACATCACAAAAGGTTCTCGAACGCAACTTCCTTATGAATCACACCAAAACCACAATAAATACCAAACCTATAAGAATTACACAGTCTAAAAGTCAAACAAATACAAACCGATACTTAAGAACAAACCACGTGAATAACTCAGTCTATCTAAAATGCGCACTCCACCCCTCAAATAATTTTCAGCGTTAATGGGACTCACTGTTACCACAAAGTCCTTAGCACCTAAATCCTCAAATTGTTTAACTAAAGAGTTATCGGTCCTTCTGGCCCACATTGCAATTCATCTTGGGATATGTTCACCCATCTTGCGTAGTTATTCCTCTCTAGAATTGTCTTCCTTATTCTAATCAGAAAATTTAGTCCCTTCTTAAACCTTCTATACCTTGTCTCCTCATCAGGTATAAGCTGGGTGGCATATCATGATAACTTTGTAAACTTCATCTCGTATTTTGCCACAATAATCCTTCATTATTCTAGGTCGATGGATTCTTGCTCCTTATACTTGTAGTTTATGGGCTTATACTGCTGGTCAAACGCTTTCTTAAAATGATCCCAAGTGATTCTCAGGGGTACGGGAGGTTAGGTTCTATTGCTCACCTCCAGCATCATAGTGGTTTGGTTAGGTTCTATCGGTCCCATTTGCGAAGATTCTTCATGTCATGCCTCGATATATTGGTTTGAGCTAAATAACGCTTCGTCCGAGTTTCTCCGTGCTTGTCCCTATCGTAGGAAAGCTATGACTTAGGGCTCGATACAGAAGTCTAACTTATAAGCATAAGGATAGGAACAAACTATTTACAGAAGGTTTTAATGACACAAAGGTCATCTCTCTTAATTTGATAACTCACTTAGACTTCGCAAACTGATAGCAACACAAGACCCCTCCTTAATTGTCCTCTCCACTTTTTAGCGGGCTATGAGCCATCTTATGCCTAGGTTGGTTGTACTTATAACAACCTCTTACTATTTTTTGCCGTTGTTTTGTTGCTAAGATCTAAACCTTAGTTGTTCGAGAAAAATCCCTCTTCTTAGGTGCTGCTATATGCCATACCCTTAGCTCAGATAACTACCATGATCCCATCTGAGGTGCCTTCCCCTATGATCGATCCAAATTGACTGCTAGGTATTGCAAGATTTGTGCCAGGCTTGGGACGTCCACTTCCTCCCCAGTCCCACGTACTTTTGCTGTTCTTCTATGGTTTTGTCCTTGTCTCACCATCTATTAGTCCCTTTTATTTCTATTTAGCGCATTGATAACTCGCAGCATTATTTCTACACAGAGCTTAATATAGTTGCAAAAGCTGGCTCGAGAGCTACTGTTGTAAGTGGGTTCTGGCCAAAGATAAATATATTCCTCGGCTATCTTTTCAAATCCCACTACATAGACCCTTAACATGCCCTTGATGGTTTCAAATTGTGCATTCGAATCACCCATCAATCTGAAGGTGAAATGCAGGTCTAGTTGAGTATAGTAGGGAACGCACATTGATGTAAAATCTCATAGATATACTTTTTACTTGTAGTCATATGTTTTCATTTTCCTTCCAATCTTCCCAAGTGTTACTCCGTTCATCTTAACCTTTGCTGTTTATTCTTAACGTGCTGGTACATAAGGTTTGAATGTCTCTTCCAATGACTAGATCGTTTCTCAGGCGGTTGGTCATTCTAGGGTAAAAGGAGCACGATAAAAGATATGGTTAGATTAGGGCAAGGGATCAAGGCTAAGGCAATCATTGTGGACCCAAATAGAGAGGTCGGTTGAGGCTCAAATGCATTAGATATAAGAGTTGAACAACTAACGAATATTACAAAAGGGATGTTCTCAGGACCAATCTATGCAACATCAGATCTCGACAAAAGATATGTTTAAGCAATGGGTAACCAAACTAGATATTATCCCTGAAGTTACGTCGGCCTAACGTACTTCAATCAAGCATCCAAGTCGACTTTCCAGGTTGGGATTTCAAGAGTAAAAAAAGAATCCACAAAATTACTACACAAAAGCATGGTATCAAGATCGAGAGAACTGAATGATGGCAAAATATTTCACCAATGTTGAACATTCGAAACCGGTGTTATTAGAAAGGAGGGCACGCAAAGGGCTTCAATCGGGTACGAGAGTTGACATAAAGGGTTGAGAAAGGAACTCATAGGGATAGAGCTATGGGGTTCTAACGGTGGCTCTCAAGGTGATATCTGAAACTTCTCTTAATACGTACTCCTGTCTACCCCCTTAAATAAGATAACTCGTTCCATGAATCTTCGTTTTTCGATCTCGATGCCCTTACTCATCCTTCACATGTACATTCCTTGCTACTTCTGATCCCGGTAATGTCCTAACGAGACTCGCTATAAGATTTAGACGCAGCAGATTTTAGTTCTTATAATGTAAAGATGATAAAGTGTTAGTATATATAACTTTACAGGACTCAGGGACATGAAATTCTTCTACACCTAGGTCACAGTCGCGTGGCTAAGGGTTGAACCTAGGCTCCGATACCATTTGTGATGCCCTGTCCTCCGGGCACATCGGGATATACATAAATACAAATAAAAGAAAATATTATAGCCATTCATTCATATATTATATATCATAAATATTACTTCTTTAGGAGTTCTGAACTGTTCCAAATACAAAACGATTACAATTCCACTAAAAATTTAACAAAAGTACACTAGGCCCGTGGAAACTGAGCAAAACAAAAAAAAAGAACAATAAGTGAAGATTAAGTCTTTCAGCTAGTATTGTTGGGGTCAGTTGGCTCTTTCCACTCGCCTTATTTTTTGAAACCTTCCTCTTCACCAGGAGCGACTTCCTCGAAGAATTCCTCCTCCTCACCTGTAGCACGAATGCCATGAACCAAAGCCCAAAAAAAAACTCCCTAAACCTTCTAACCAAGCTCACAACAAAATATTCTACAATGCATATCATATAACACCCAGTACAATTTGAAGTTCAGGAGACGGACAAATTTATAACAGGGTAACAGATAAGTCAATAACATGTGTATGAAATACCGTGTATGCAATGCAATTGCCCAACCCGATATACACCCAAATCGTAACAATAATTTCACATCAAAAAATTACCAGAGTAGACTTTATGGATAAATTGAACACCAAAGCCATCACTACTCCTCGTTGCGAATAGTAAATCCTTTGCCTAGCTACATGCCACAACTATTTTACTACAAAATTTGCAATGGTGTGGGGTTAGGGATGCACCTAAATGCTCCCAGCTTAAGAAGTATGATGCTTTAGCACCAGTGTCAACTCCAAAGTCTAAACCACCATAACCATAATGCCAGCGACGAACCCATGGTGCCCAACAATTTCAATGATAAATCATTTCAAATACCGGGGACGCACCCAAGGTATATAAGCCAAAACCATTTCAAACACCGGAGACGCACCTAGGGTGTAGAACCAAAACCATTTCAAACAACGGAGATGCACCTAGGGTGTATAAGCCAAAACCATTTCAAAATGGCAACTAGTGACGCCCTAGACTTAGAACCAAGAAGGACAATAACACGTCCCAACAACGGTTTACACAGATGGACTCCAATATGCCAAGATGCAAGTGAAAATTCCCATGATGTAAAATATGGATCTCAAGTACAACAACCTATAGCATGGCATCAACTAGCATAGCAAAGTTCAAGGTACAACTCGCAAAGCATAAGGTACAAGTATGTGAAGCGCAAGCTACAATTCTCAAGGTATGATTCATAATTTGTTGACATGAATTCTAATCATCGTATATTTACTTAAAAACACTAATCAACTAATTCAAATCAATCAAAACACAAACTCAGGTCTCACGGCAGAAAGTATTCAAACATACACATAGAAACTTTTAAGGCAAAAAATTGATTACTAAATTAAAAAGGTCGACAAGGTTTTGGGGCATCTAGACTTGGAATCAAGTTATGATTTTTAAACACCATTTAGATAAAAATATTTACTACAACTCTTATGTTTATCACTAGGGCCAAAACCTAAGGCAAATCAGTGAACAAAACATCCTAAGTAAAAACGGTTCACCACTTTTCTCAAGATTTTACCAACAATATGCCTCTGTTGGTCTCGGTTTTAGGGTATCAAATCAAGTCAAAATGAGCCCATTTTTTATTATGTTCTACTTCAACATGTCCCCAACAAGTTTCATGTTTAGAGCTAAGCATAGTTGTTTGGAACAAGTTTGACATTTTGGCCATTTTAAAAAATAGGTTCTTTCAACTGCCAAAACTCAACAAAGCCGATTTTGGACAGAGGGTTTGAAACGGTTTTGGGATATCATCCCAAGGCTTTAAGGTCTGATTTTTGGAAGAAAGTAGTTTGATATGTTATCTACATTGTTCATGTAGGCCACGTTTGGAATAGGTCACTAAAAACATGGGTTTTGGGCTACACAAAAAGATATGACAGAAGTGTCCGTTGAGGGCTGAAACTCGATAGAGACTTTAAAAGGGATTTTGACCTATCAAAACTCCATTATTTGTGCTCCTGTTTGGTGGGTGGTTAGATATACATGTTATCTACAACTTCTATGTTTTGACGAAAGTTCAGACTCATTGTAAACTAAGGTTTTTAGGTCGGTAGAGTTAACTGGTCGAAAAATGACACAATTTGGTAAAATTATAATAACTCGAGTTCTACTTATTCAAATGAGTTGAAATCAATTTTGGATAAAATATAACACAAAAACATAAATCTGGACATAAATAACATGCTTATATCAATTTTCTACGTTGAGTTATAGTATTCAAAAGTTCAGGACAGAAACATCTATATTCTAAAAAATTAAGTCTCTTATGGTCTAAGTCTTCTACTTATGATATGTCAAGTTTTTGTTCCATTTCCTTGCATGATTGTGTTTTAGACATTAATATCAAGATTTCAGAACACTTCTAGGTTATCAAACTAAAAAATAACAACATACAAAAACATCTCATATCATTCAAGAACTCAACATCCCCTATTTTGTTACACGACGCCTTTTTGGTTTGTTTTCGGTTCTCGATTTTTAAAGTGTTTAAAGAGATGAGCTAAGAAATATTTTGAGGGATATTATATATAAGGTTTAGAAGTTTTACTTACTTGTTTGAGGGCTCAAAGGACGGTAGTATGGAAGGACTTAGTTTTAGAAAAACCCCTCTCCTTGATTTCTCCTTCCTTTCTTCCTTTCTTCTTTTCTCCTCCCTCCTTTCTCTCTCAAACTTGTGGAACACCTCAAGAACACTCAAATCTGGTCTCTCTCCTCTCTTAGATGAAAATAATGAAGGGAGAAAGTGGTGTTTGGCTTGGTTTATATAGAGAAAGACTAGGGAACCAAAAATTAAATTTTAAGTCCTTTCTTCTTCCAAATCACATGGGTTGATTTGACATGGTGATAGTTTTGAGGGAGATACACCAGATTTGGGTTGAGGGATTACTGCTAGGGTCAATTTGGGGGGACAAAAATATGACCCTACATCAATCAAGAGATTTTGCATTGGTTTGCGTGCCTTTTTATGCAAGAAAATACTTTAAAAATTAATTTGATATATCTTTTTGGTATCTTTTCCTACTGAGACCTATTATTTTAGTATGTTTAAGATAAATTTAGTATTCTCATGAATTATCATAGTTTCTATAGCAATTGATTAAATAAATATAGTCTTTTAAGTCAAATTAAGTTAGTTTGATAAAATATGGCTTTTTAACTTATTTTAGTGTGTATGAACTTTAATAATAGTTTGTTTACTTTTTTTTATCCTATAATATCTTATTATTATGTATATTACTTGTTCAACAAGTCTTGGACCATCATAATTCTTGATTTGACACTTTTTTCATCTTTTTAAACTTAAAGAAAAGCAAAAAGTTACTTTTTTGGCACAACTTCCAGGGTGAGCAGCCACTAAGGGGTATTTTTGTTATTTTGTTGTTATTTTGTCCTTTTCTACTTAATTGCACTTAAATCCTTGATTTAGGGTGCTCATGTGTCAAATTTTAAATTTTTAAGATTTTTTGATGTACTATGGGCAAAATGGTCATTTTACCTTAATTATGAGAATTCTTGATTTTTAATCTTATATTTCATATTATTTACTTAATTTAGAATGTTGGGAGGTTCTTCGGGTGTTAAGATTTTGTTTCCTTAGTTTTGAATCTTTTTAGGATTTCAGGATCGAACTTAGGATTTTTGAATCGCGTTAGGGTTTTTAATCTTTCAGTGACTTAAGATTTTGTCGGCTAACCATTGCTAATACTACGGTTTGGGCTAGATCTTTGCACGAGTTATTATCAATCAGGTTGTTACAACTAGGATTCAAACTGGGTCGTTACACTTCAAGTCCCACAATGTGGCATACCGCTCATACACTTAGCCAAATTTAGGTAAATGTTCAAACGTCAAATTTAAAATTTCAACAGTGTTTTGAGGCACCAAGGCATGGAGTTGATTTCTAATTTTTGGACACCAACTAAATAAAAATATTTTATACAAGGTTCATGTTTAATACTAAGGTTAGATCCTAGGGAAAATAGGTCATTTATTTTAATTAAGAGAAAATCATTCAGCACTTTATAGAGAAAAGTGCAGAATTTGGGCCTTTGTGTACTTTAGTTTTAGGGCTTTAAATCAAGGGCTATGGGTCTAATTTTTGGGGAGATTTTAGTGTAAGGTGTCTCCTACAAGTTTCATGTTTTGTGCTAAAACTAGTTACTTGGAACAACTTGATGAGTTTGGCCATTTTATAAAATGGGTTCAGTCAGCATAAAAATGTTTAGCGTAACTGGTTTTCAATAGAGAATGCTGAAGATCTTTGGGGGATCATCCAATGGTATTTTGGGCTGAATTTTGGTCAATATCTAGTTTAGTATGTTAGATACATTTTTGCATGAAAACCACTTTTGGATTTAGCTATTAAAAGCATGGGTTTTTGGTCCCACAAATGTGTCACAAAGATCTCTATCGGTCACTTATTCACAACAGTGACTTTGGAAAGGGTTTTATCCTATCAAGACTTCATATTTTTTGCCCATGTTTAATGGACAGTAAGATAAACATGTTATCTACAAGTTTTATGTTTTGACCTAAGTTCAGTTATCACTATAACCTAGGATTTTTATGTCTGTAACTTAGAGTGGTCAATATCTAACACTCTTTGGTAAAAATGGTGTATCTAGAGTTTTACCTTACGAAATCTCTTCAAACCAATTTTTTATGAAAGAGAACTTACAAATCTAGGTATGTATATAAAAATCATCCCTAGATAATTTTTCTATAATTAGTTATGGTAGTTTAAAGTTCGTGGAAAAAAGTTAATATGCCCAAAAAATCAGGTCATTTAGGGTTTCAATAACTTAACTCATGATATGTTTAAATTTAATGTATTTTATTTGTATGATTGTAATGTATACATGCATACCAAAGTTCCACAACCTATACAAGCCATTAAACGCAAAAAAAATTACATGCAAACACTTTCAACACTAGATCTCATATGAACAGCCCCTATTCACTCTTCACGACTCCTTTTTACCCATTTTTGGTTCTTGTTCTTGGTTGTGTTTTAAGAGATGAGTTGAGAGGAGTTCTTGGTTGATATTGGATAGAAATTTTAGAGGTTTTACTTACCTTATTTGAATACCTAAGAGTAGAGGATGGCTAAAGAACTTGGCTTTGGTGTTTCCTTGGTCTACAAAGACCTTCTCTCTTGGCTTTCTTCTTCTTCTTCTTCTTCCTACACTTAGAGATTTTCCAAATTTTTGGAGCTCTCACAATTCTCTCTACTTGACCGAATGAAGGAGAAGACGTTGGGGGAAGGTGGGTCTTATTTATAGAATTTTTAAGTTGTGTGATTAATTATTAAGTGCAAGAAATATTTGAACATTTCTTAATTATAATTGGTTACATGAGAGGTGGAGGCCCTTTTTAAGAGATTTGAAATCTGAAATTTTCAGAACATCAAGTGGGATTTTGGCAAGGGGCTGTTTGGTTGGTTTTTGTGCTCAAATTTTTCTTTAAGTGCTTATTTGGTGGTATTTTAGCACTACATTGTTCAAGAAAGTATTTTTAAAATTGATTTGATGTATCTTTTTGGTATTCTAACTTACTAAAATAAATTATTTTAGTGTTATTATTATTATAGTTTATAAAAATACTAACAACAATTAATTATTTAAATGTAGGCAATTATGCTACTTTAAGCTATCTTGACTAGATATAATTTTTTAACTTATTTAAGTGTGTAAGAATTTTAATAATGATTTATTTGTCTTTGTTGGTCTATAATATTATATTAGTATGTATATTACTTGTATAAAAAGTATTGGATCATAATAATGCTTAATTTATATAACTTTTTCTCATTTTTTAGCTTAAAAATTGCAAATGTCAGTTTTTGGGCACAAACTCCAATGTGGCCGGCCACTAAGGGCATTTTTATCATTTTTTGATGTTATTTTGTCTTTAGTTATTTAATTATATTTAAATATCTGATTTAGGATGTCTATGTGTCAAATTTTAAAATTTTAATACTTTTTACTGTACTATGAGCAAAATAGTCATTTTACCCTAATTTTGAGATTTTTTAATTTTTAATCTTATATTTCATGTTATTTACTTAATTTAGGATATTAAGAGTCTTGTCTGAGTATTAGGGCTTTACCTTTGAATATCTAGTCTATCTAGGATTTTTGGGTCGAATCAGGGTTTTCAATCTTCTAGTGACCTAAGATCTTATCGGCTTACCGTCGCTAATATTAGGGTTTGGGCTGGATCGCTACACAAGTCATTACGAGCTAGGTTGTTACAACTAGGATTCGAACCGGGCCATTACAATTGAATGTTTACTTAATTTTTCAAACCATGGTTACTTTCTTTTAAGGTTTAAGGGGTACTATGTACTTTCCCAATTCTTTACTTGATTAAAAATTTAACTTAACCATTTATTACTCTCTTCTAATCATTAAACTTTAAAGTACCACAACATTTTTAGGTACTTAAACTTGGAGTTGGATTATGATTTTTTGTGAAAACTTAGATTAAAATATTCTCTACAACTTTCATGTTTTACACCAAAACCAAAACCTAAGATAACTAGGTAAAAACCTTGACGAAAACAAAAATGGTTCAGTACTTGCACAGAAAATTGGCCAGAAAGTATCTCTGTTGGCCTCGATTTTTGGGGTAACAAAACAAGTCAAAGTGATCCCCATTTTGGATATGTTCTCGCTTAACATGTCCCCTACATGTTTCATGTTTAGTGCTAAAAGTAGTTATTTGGAACAAATTAGAGTTTTTGGCCATTTTATAAAATAGATTCTGTCAGCTGCAAAAACTCAACAGAGCCAGTTTTGACCACAGAGTTTGAAACAGTTTTGAGAGACTTTCCCCTAGCATCTAGATCTGATTTTTGGACAAAAAGTAGCTCAATATGTTAGCTATAATATTCATGTAGACCACCTTTGGAGTAGATCACTAAAAATAAGGGTTTGAGGTTACACAAAAATATGTGACAGATATGTCCTTTGAGAGCTGAAACACAACAGAGATTTTCAAAGGAGTTTTAACCTATCAAAACTTAATATATTGGGCTCATTTGTGGTGGCTAGCTAGATATACATGTTATCTCTAACTTTCATGTTTTGGACAAAGCTCAGATCTCATTTTAAACTAGAATTTTTAGGTTTGCATCGTTGACTGGTCTAAAATCGATACACTTTGGTAGAATTGCAATATCTCTGTAGCAACCTGGTTCATTTTATTTCTTTTCGATTAGTTATTTTGACATAAATTAAATCTCCCAAAATGAAATCTTGAGAATAAATTGAGAATAAATTGTGTAAAAGTTTATGAATAAATTGTTTAGTCGTCGACATTCTTGAGTATTTCAAAAAAAAGGGGGGGGGGAATTAAAGAATTAAATTAGGTAGTTCTTTAAAAAAAATTTCTAGAATAATGAGGAAGAAGAAAAAGAAAATAGAAGACCCAAACAGCCCCTTCCCGTGTGCGCCCTCTGCTCTTCTTCTTCATCTTGTTTGCCATCTGGGAGAGATTTCTAGAACTCTTAAGAGAAAGTTCAACAGAGAGAGAGAGAGAGAGAGAGAGAGAGAGAGCAACACATATAAGAGACACCTGAAGGTTTCCTTCCCCGACGCCTCCGTTCTCTTCTTCTTGATTTCTTCAATCCTCCTTCATCCCGTTTTTCTTTTTTGTTGCTTCCGTGAAATTTGGGGTAGAAGATTGGAGAAATAAATCAAGAAAATAGGAGTAGGGATCTAGAAACTCGAGTTCTCTTCCCTTGACATTGATGCCGACTTCTCTTCTTTCTCCTCTGAAATTTTTGTGCCGCCATTGATGACGACCCCATGCTTGGAAAAACAAGTTTGTTTTCAATCGTTGGTAGACTGTGATGTCGAATTTTAAGCCACTGGAGGAGAATTGAAACTCAATCAACTAGAGGAACACGTTGAAGCACCAGGGAGCAAACCCTTTTTCGACCGCGGCGAGCTTCTTCATCCCCTGTTCAGCACCGACTCCATCTTCTTCATTTTTGGATGGCTTTATTTCAGTGGGTCATGGCTTGAGAAGTGGCCAAAACCCTGAGGTGGCGAATTTGGAAAAATTATGAGGCGTCATCTCTACAGGTAGGATTTTGACTAGTTTAAGTGCCTTGATTTGATTTATGTTGATTTTGGTTATCAATTCTATAAAACCCCAATGATTCAAGTGGTTAAGCAAAATTCTAATGCGTTAGTGGATTGTTGGGATTAAATCTTTATAGTAATGGTTTGACCTATTAGAATTGGCGTGTGATAGCAATGGATACGAAGGTGCTACTAAATAATTGGTGGGTTTGGGTTGAAGACATGGGTTAACTTGAGATTGAGAAGACTTTCGCAAAAATTTAGTTAACTATCGTATAATTGATTTAAGTTGTGACTATTGAATGAGAACAGTTAGAATCTCATAAGGGATTGCTAATAAATTTAAGGTTAGACTCGTGGCTTAATAACTAAATTAGCGGGATCCAGACAATCAAGAGTTGTGGGAATATGTTAAATTAAATTCGTAAATATAGATCTTACGAGTATTAATGAGTAACTTTGAGTGGTAAATAAATCCCAGACTAGGATTTGGTGGTTTAATGAGTAATTGATGGGAAATCCTTGCTGATTAAGGCGAATCTTGAATTGGACAATAATAATGCTAATGGATGAAAGAAATCAGCTTGAACTTGTGTTTGAAACTAATCTAGTTAAAACTGAAAGATGGATGAGGTTATTTGGTTGGTTATATGATACATTGTGGCACGCCCCAAATTTCTGGTCACACAAAAAACCATCGAAACTGCCCAAACAAAAGGGATAAAAATCCCAAAGCCCAAACGAGGCAAAAACCTTTATAAAAGTGTACTACCGATAGTTTATTTAATTTAAAAGAGTAACCCAACGACTACAATTTTGGCCCCATAAGAAAAGCCTTTAAAACAAAACACAAGTTTGATATGAAAAAAAAAATTTTAAAAGAAGCTTAGCCGTTTCAAAATCTCCCTCAAAGCACAAAAGTTTTGAATGAAGTCTAAATCATTTGAAAACTCTTTTTGTAAACCGTGATACAACAAACCCATGGTTCTCTCAAAAGTATTAAAACATGAATATATATCCATAAGAATTATATACGTATTACAACATGTTATATCCAAACATAAAACATATATAGAAAGGTATAAACTACCTATCAAGACAAAACAGAAGCCTTGTCATCAGCCACCTCCAGATGCTCCAAGGTCAACCTACAGGACCACGTTCACCTGAAAAGGTTTTACGAAAAAATCCCACACCGTGAGCCAAAGCCCAATAGGAACATACTATAAAGCTATAAAGCAAGATATGCAATCATATGGGGGAGCTAACTCAACCACAAAGCCCAAAAAGATTTTCTGTCCCAAAAATCACAAGTTTTTCATCAGGCTAACAAGTACCTCAAAACGGTTTTACTTCATAAAACTCTACATTTTTCATCCTTGAAACTATGCATATCATCCACACAGGGATCATGCCACAGTTAAGGGAAAGCAGTAATCAAAATCTTGATTTTGTTCACTCGGATCACACAACCGGGACCAAAATGTTATTTTTTCACTCGGAACGCACAACCGAGGAAAATAAAATGATAAGCAGTAATAAAATAGTATGCTCCACTCGGGTCACACAACCGAGAAGAAAAAGATAAAATAAAATTCTATGTACCGACTCTGCCACACAGACAAAGGTAACAACTATAGACTCCTGTCCATTACTCTAGTCACCACTTAAGGCCTGCTCGGCAATGACAAGTTCTATATGAAGTCACGACAACATAAACAATGCCATTCAAGGAGGCAACCGACTTAGTTTACTGATTCACAACCCGAGGGCCCTAAGCACCCACCAACTACTTAGTTTACGGGTTCACAACCCGAGGGCACTAAGCAATCACCAACCTCGTTTACGGGGATTAACCTGAACGCATGTAGGGACTTGGTCTGCCCACATTTTTGGACTTTCATCGAGGAGCAACAGAAGCCCAATTCAACACATCCACTGTCACGGTACATCTATGGAAAATATTTTAAAAACCACAAAATAGTTATGCATCGTATGTATAAAAGTGATCGAATCCATCCACATGGAGATCTACAAGCATGTAACAACATATTTCCAATAAAACGTTTCACAAGCTGAGGCTCAACCCCAAGGGTTTGCTCTAAACCTCCAAAAATACATTTTTCACAACTTTTCACAAATCTCTGTTTTCAAAACCACCTTTTTGAAAACCACAGATATCAACACGTTCGAATCATGAAATAAACTGAGAAAGGCGTAAAACCCACTTTTACCCAAAAACCAATGTTTAAACATGAAAATAACGATTAATGTATTTTCTACCCGGTGAAAACACATATATTTACACGAAACACCCTTTAACAATAGTAGGGTCTAGAATCCTACCTCGTTGAGTCAAAAGCTCGACGAAATGAGATTCGATCTAGATAGATGTGAAGCCCCCGACACCAACACCAAGAATCTGCAGTTCGATCGCTAAAAATTGAGCCCCGGGTCCTCAGAAATCTAGAGAGAATGCATAGAGAAATCCATATCTGAGATGAAAATATCCCAAAATATCTCCAAATGCTTATATTTATAAGCCACGCCAAAAATATCCCAGGTCAGTCGACTGAACCTCCCTGGTTAGTCGACTGAAAAGCTTTTGGAAAACCAAAAACTTTCCACCAACAGAAGTTAGTCGACTGGACCCTCCAAGTCAGTCGACTGAGCTCACCCCCTCAGTCGACTGAATCCTCACTGGAATTTTTATCAAACTATTTTTGATGACGAAACAAGTTTTATAGCCCCGAACCAAGCCAAACATGTCTCTAGAACATCACCGAGGTTTAAAGGATAATTCTAATACCTTAAACACTTGAATCATTCCAAAAAGAAACTGGTCGGGGTCTCATAACTCTCCCCCCATTAAAGGAATTTCGTCCCTAAAATTTAACACTGAATCTCAAGCCAAACACATCCCATCAATCATCAGCAGCCTCTGATGCAAACCCAGCAACATCGTGTAAGAGCAAGAATACCACAACAACTGAAACTCGAAAAGTTGTTATGACGATGACATCAAGTATACACATCCTTAAAGATTCAATCTCCATACAGACTGCGCGCACGGCAAGTTCCACTGACACTACTGTCATCCATGAAACATCTATCAAACATTAGATCGAGATCCAACTCATACTGCCCAACCTTCAAACATAACTCTCGCCGAACATAAACCACTCTAGCAATAAATGCGTCACATGGGACCAATCCACCGTGGAACTCAATCTCAAACACTCTCTATTTCCAGGACATAGAGACTACCACCTCGTTCTCACTGCCACATACCAGCTCAATCCCATCTCACCACGCACACCAAGGACTAACTCATCCAAACAAATGACGTCAAACCCTGACATCGGTCACTTGAAGTCACACACACCACGCACAAACTTTACACCAAAGGACCACCAACTTTGATACCACATCATCACCCTGTTGATGCTAATAATTCCACCACGAAGCTAACATGACACCCATCCACGAGCCATGATACAAACATTCAACTCTAGAGAGAAGCTCACTTAACTCACCTGGAATAACAAAGAACGCATTCCATCTAAACCTTCATCCTCGATTCAACCTTCCATCACGAACCACAATTCTCTAGGGTGAGAGAAACTACTAGGTAATACATCATTGTCCCAAACAAGGTTCCACACAACTAACAAACCAATTCAGCACCACAGTCACAAGGTCACCTGACCCCAACGAGTGACTCGACCCAACATGTCACGTAAACAGAATAGCTCAATAGATATCCAAAAACCTATACAAATCCAATCATGTCTCCCATTCAACCACACATCACTACACCTCACGACATCTCATTATCCGATCACTAAAGCCAAGCATGATCACCGTCATCCATCAAGGCAAACAAATGGCTATCATCCGACATCAAACCACACACTCATAACACATAACACATAGATCAGTCCCTGAGTCCACAATAGTAGAATATTCGAACTCCAGACTTACCCGTCAAGTAACCAACCAGGACTCTCCTCTTACACTTAGCAATTTCCTCATACACAGAACCTATCACGGCCTTTCCGTTCTCCACCAAACAATCAATCACGTCGGTTCAAACAGGCCACACTTACCAAGACTTCTCAACATCTAATCCTTCCTCACTTATGCCTGAGCACCTTCTCGGGATCATCATCCAAACAAACACTACGCCAAAGCACAACGTTTACCGCAGTCGATAACCATTTCTCAACTCTAAGAACTCTATACAGCTCCAAGTTCTCAAACAAAACAAAAGCCAGACCCACAAAAGTCTACCAGAAACTCACCATGTAAACATCACAGTTGCATTGTTCTGACAAAATTTCTCACTCTACCATGAGCCAAAAGGACAACCATACACGCATAACCCAAAATAAGCCGCACACAACGGTTAAGGAGTCTCTGCTGATCACTACAAAAGAACACTGTGTACTAACACCAACTTTCTTATCAACAAGAACAAGTAAAAACCTTCCTAGTCTACTAACTCAACCTCACAGGGAACATAATCCAACAAGTTCACCCATCATACAAAACGAGCCACACTAACTAGGTTACCACACTCATACGTACTCTTTTACGGTCTTTCACCGTGGGATAATATGAACCCCATGATGCGATTCTTTACGATCCCTAACCACAGGAGGAATCGAATCCCATGTCATACACACGAATGCTTAACATGCACGAAGGCACATATCCATGCACCACGCATCGAAACCACAAAGAATCAATTCCACGACCACCCAATTGTGGCGATGCAAGCTTCTAAGGCACACTCAAAGGATCACAACACAAATATGAATTCCATAGAGACTCCACAGTCGCAGAACACAACCAACTCAAAACCAATCAAGAACCTGGCATCTCTATCAAACCGAGATGAAACAACTCACACCAAACAATCATCTATGAAGAAACACTCTCTCTCCATCCAAAACAAAGAAGAGGGTCAACAAGAATCTATTACCCAACCACAGCGTACTTCTAGTACCTGACGTACTCCTTGCACTCATTAGCACTTAGTCCTCAAAGAACCCTATAGACCTTACCTTGAAGCCACGTCAACTACAGTCAAACAGCTGTCGTCAACCAAGATCATGGTGCTCAGACCATCTGCTACACCAAGCTCTCAACTCTTTGGTGTCATTCACACACATACGAATACCATAAAGTCGCATATCTTGCACAACACCTCCCATCCCATAGGATTGCAACCTCATCACTACGCGTGCACGGAGACACACATCAATAGTCCCATCATGCCAAAACCTCACTCCACAAGGTTGCGCTTACTCACCTAACTCCTGTTAGGTGAATCACAACCATGTCACGTCCTCGAGCCCACTATCCAAGCAGCTCATATAGGAAGTGCATGGCACCACACAAAAGATACCCAATCCTAAAACCCTTCATCCAGAGTTACGAAGAACTCTCTTAACCAAGAAGACACCTTCCGCACTTTCGCTCTCAAAGCACACATCGATCACAGGCATCGTACTCACGATTTTTCACCTATCGTCTCAAGCTATCCAAACCACACGGCACATTGCTGAGCCTTATTACTCCACACTTCGTTCTCATGGGCAAACAACATACCCACCTCTGAACCTAAGGTAGAACACAACCACCTCTAGACATATCACACACGGGATATACCGTCTCAGCGCAAGCCAACCACATTCTCGAACCTGTCTACAATCCTTTCGAACCACATGCACCCAGCACAATTCCCAAACATAAACTCCTGACCACTAGGTTAACAACCAAATCACACACCTACGTTCTCATAGGACTTTCACAGAACTGTTACTCGTCGCATGTTAAAATCACAACCTAAATGTTTACACGTTCCAACATAGTCGCGACCCATGCTCTTCCCAGCATATCTGGAATTAATACCTGACCCCACATCCTCGAGTTCACTCATACGGAACTCAAGTCTCAAACCTCAAAAGGTATACAATGTCCAAGTCATCAGATATTACTCTAACTTCTAACAACATCCTCAAATGCTACTCTAACTAGCGTCAACGTTCTGCTGACCACCATCAACATCTAGACTGCCAGGAAATACCTCCAGAACCACTTATGTTCTACTATCTTTACATACACCTAGCCAAAGATTACTACACTTGCATCCACTATGTTTCCATCTACACTCCATCCCAAGTACACGGCTCGTGACGTAGCATGGCTCAGGATGTACCTAATTCGTCACACGGCCAGAACCATATACACCAAACCCTAACTAGAAGGGATTATCACGATCCACAGACTATCCACTAATCCAGGCATACCACTGATTTCCAAGGTCTCTGACACCCCATCACCCCTTCTCACAAGGCCATCCATAACACAACTACAACTCCTACTAACATATGCATAAGAGGAGCCATCTACCAAAGCTGAAGCCAGCAACCATGCTTCAACTACACCCGAACAAACTTTGCCCGTACTAACACTAAATAATTTACCAACTGAGGCCAACCTCACTCGGCTGAACCCAAATCACTAACGAGTTCCACAACATACCAGGCGATCGAAGATCAACCCATAACCTTACTTCTACAACTACCACAACTGATAGTAACCAAGTCGCACATCCAAGACCAAACCACAATCTCGTCGTCTTGAAGGGTGTACATGATATATATAAAGAAAACATGAAACATGACAACCTATGGTCGATATATCATGTTATTTCTAACACCTACCATATAATCATGCTAACACATAACCACAACGATTATGCAGACACAACACCAATACTGAGGAGAACCGACAAGAATGACTTGTCACTTTGGATAACCTACTTAGATTTCTTTTTAGAAATCACGTCCGCAAAACACATTTCTAACTTGGCTTCCAAGTTTGTTAATCCAAATGCCTGAAGGCAAGACTAATCAATCCTAAGGTCCAATCTCCATACTCGCATATACACTGCATCAACATGCTTATGTTCAAAGCACAGGCAACCAAGAACACACACAGCTTTCCTCACAAGGTAACACACTCTCTTCCCACAGCTCATAGGTATTCGAATCCAGAGCTCTAATACCAAACTGTCACGCCCCAAACTCTGTGTCATGTGAAAAACCACCGAAACTACCCAAACAAAATGGATAAAAATCCCAAAGCCCAAACGGGGCTAAAACCTTTATAAAAATGTACTATCGAGGGTTTATTTAATTTTAAAAAGTAGCCCAAAGACTACGATTTTGGCCCTAGAAGCCAAGCCTTTAAAACAAAACACAAGTTTGATATGAGAAATTTTTTTTTTAAAAGAAGCTTAGGCCTTTCAAAATCTCCCTCGAAGCAAAAAAGTTTTGAATGAAGTCTAAATCATTTGAAAACCCTTTTTGTAAACCGTGATACAACAAATCCATGGTTCTCTCAAAAGCATTAAAACATGTATACATCCATAAGAATTATATACGCATTACAACATGTTATATCCAAACATGAAACATATGTAGAAAGGTATAAACTACATATCAAGACAAAACAAAGACCTTGTCATCTGCCACCTCCGGGCACTCCAAGGTCAACCTACAGGACCACGTTCACATGAAAATATTTTACGATAAAATTTCACACCGTGAGCCAAAGCCTAATAAGAACAAACTATAAAGCTATAAAGCAGGATATGCAATCATATGGGGGGAGCTAACTCAACCACAAAGCCCAGAAAGGTTTTTTGTCCCGAAAATCACAAGTTTTTCATCAGGCTAACACGTGCCTCTAAACGGTTTTACTTCATAAAATTCAACGTTTTTTATCCTTGAAACTATGCATATCATGCACACTGGTATCATGCCACAGTTAAGGGAAAGCAGTAATCAAACCCTTAATTTTGTTCACTCGGATCACACAATCGGGACCAAAATGTTATTTTTTCACTCGGAACACACAACAGAGGAAAATAAAATGATAAGCAGTAATAAAATAGTATGCTCCACTTGGGTCACACAACCGAGAAGAAAAAGATAAAATGAAATCCTATGTACCGACTCTGCCACACAGACAAAGGTAACAACTATAGACTCCTGTCCATTACCCTAGTCACCACTTAAGGCCTGCTCGGTAATGACAAGTTCTATATAAAGTCACGACAATGTAAACAACGTCATTCATGGAGGCAACTGACTTAGTTTACGGGTTCACAACCCGAGGGCCCTAAGCACCCACCAACCACTTAGTTTACGGGTTCACAACCCGAGGACACTAAGCACCCACCAACCTCGTTTACGAAGATTAACCTGAAGGCATGTAGGGACCTACTCTGCGCACGTTTCTAGACTTTTACCGAGGAGCAATAGAAGCCCAACTCAACACATCCACTGTCACGGTACATCTATGGAATATATTTTAAAACGCGCAAAATAGTTCTACATTGCATGTATAAAAGTGATTCTATCCATCCACATGGAGATCTACAAGCATGTAACAACATATTTCTAACAAAATATTTTAAAAGCTGAGACTCAACCCCAAGGGTTAGCTCTAAACCTCCAAAAACATATTTTTCACAACTTTTCATAAATCTCCATTTTCAAAACCACCTTTTTGAAAACCACAGATATCAACACGCGTATATCAACACATCCGAATCATGAAATAAATCGAGAAAGGCATAAAACCCACTTTTGCCCAAAAACCAAGATTTAAAGATGAAAACAATGATTAATGTATTTTCTACCGATGAAAACACATATAACTGCACGAAATACCCTTTAAAAATAGTAAGGTTTAGAATCCTAACTCGTTGAGCCAAAAGCTTAACGTCTCAAAAACTAAACCTCGACAAAACGGGATTCTGTCTAGATAGATGTGAAGCCCCCGGCACCAGCACCAAGAATCCACAGTTCGATCGCTAAAAATCGAGCCCCTGACCCTCAAAAATCTAGAGAGAAGGAAGAGAGAAAACCATATCTGAGATGAAAATATCCCAAAATATTCCAAAATATCTCCAAACACATATATTTATAAGTCACGCCCAAAATATCTCAGGTCCGTCGACCGAACCTCCCTGGTCAGTTGACTGAAAAGCTTTTGAAAAACCAAAACTTTCCACCGACACAGGTCATTCGACTGGACCCTCTAGTTCAGTCAATTGAGCCACCAAAAAGCCTACTCAGTCGACTGAACTCACCCCCTCAGTCGATTGAATCCTCACTGGAATTTTTCTCAAACTGTTTTTGATGATGGAGCATGTTTTATAGCCCCGAACCAATCCAAACATGTCTCTAAAACATCACTGAGGTAAAAAGGGTAATTATAATACCTTAAACACTTGAATCATTCCAAAAAGAAACGAGTCAGGGTCTCACACATTGAGATTTAACCAACATTGTAAGTTTTAATGAATGGCTCCCGGATGATTATAGTATAGGTGATCTCAATTAATTAATTAGTTAACTTAAAGCTAATGAGTTAATGTAAATTTGAGACTTTGTCTGTTTAATTAAATATGGGAATTAAGATGAGAAATTAATACAAGAATGGTTATATATAT
>JAOTRH010208437.1:0-10979 GCA_034768845.1 Heliamphora exappendiculata | reverse complement strand
ATATGTTACTTGATTTAAGGGACGTGCAAAAATAAAATATTGAGGGCATTTTCGTCAGTTAATTATTGAATGGAACTAAATCTGTAAAAAAAAAGTTATAAAACTAAAACTCTGTTATCAGTTAATAATAGAATTTTTACTTAAATTTCTCTAATTTTTTTTTGACTTTTTAACTTTTAACTTTTTAACTTTAAATAATTTTAAGCCAAAATTTTTTAAACTTATTTGACAACTCTTTCTGTTTTCACATTGCAATGGTTATGCTTCCAAAGGATACGTTTGCTACTCTATAATTTTTACAACGGTCAATTTTTTTTTGTTATTTTCAAGTGACAGCAGTCATAAGAAAATATATAAAATATCCAGGGTCGCTATTTCTGTTGGAGTGTCAAATTTGAAAAGGCAAATCTAAGTGGAAAATTTGCTGAGATAGCAAAGGACAAAATTGACCTTTTGGAGATGGTCTCAATGAATTTCTTTTATAATTTTTAGTCAAAAATCTACTTTTTTTTTTTTTATTATTTATTTGTCAAGACAATTCGATAAAGTAAAAAAAATAAAATAACACATATGGTTTGGTTGGATTGAATATTTGTTGTATTGATTGAAGAGTATTATTTTTAACAAGTTTTCTTGTGTTAATTGAAGGGTATTCTTCTTAACAAGTTTTCTAACTTAGTATATGATGCCGACGACATTTTAAAATATTTTAAAAAAATTTTCTGCCTCAATAAAGAGGACTCACAAATTAATCAGGCATAGAAAGAAATAAAAAAGATATGAAGAAAGAAGATGAAGAAGAAGTTGAGAAAATTGAATTACATTACCTCTACTCCCATGCATCAAAGAAATTCCTACATCTAGATTGCATCCATTAAAGTGAAAATCTACTTTATACTACCAATATGTTGATAGAAAAAGAGAAATGAAAAAGAAGATATATTGAAAATGTCTTTTCTGGAGTTCCCATTACAATGTAGCTCAAAAGGCTACTTATTAAAAAAACAAATTTACATAAATAACTACTTTTTTTTTGATTGAGAGTACAGGAGCAACGGAAAGAGGAGGAAAACGGAGGGAGAAAAGGGTTCGAACCGCAGACCACCTGAGTAAGAACTCTTATGAAAAGATATAAAATTACTGAATTGTCAAGTCTCCTCTATAAATAATTACCCACCTCCATCTTGATTCTTTTAATGCCATGTCTCTTCAATTGCCTTCCCACTCATCCATTTTGTACTCCAGGTTTCTCCATCTGCTTCATAAGCTTTCTAAACTTTTGAACGAACGAGAGCATGACACGTGTCTTTCAAATAATAATAACAAATAATATGTATATAATTTGGTGGTAATAGAGTTTCTAAATGCACACACTTTAATTTTTCCAAGTACATCTACCACATAATTTGAAATACTTATGCAAGATACACGTAAACTATTGTACTAAATGTACTCATGATAAAAAAAAATGTGGGTATTTAGAAACTCATTTTAAAGGTGTGGATTCATTGAACACTTATGCAGACTTCTTCAAGCCCATTGAAACGAGAAGTAGGCGAAGATAATCGTATCGATAAGCCGATTTAAAGAGCTGCAACTTTTGATTATTCCATGGAGGCAATCTGAACCAGAAGTCAGTCAAAAAATTTCTCTTCAGGATTGCTTTCTCGTGTGTGAACACTTCGAAAGAGAACTTTCCGTGATACCTTCCGAACCCGCTTTCTCCCACTCCCCCGAATGGAAGCGTATCGGCTGCGTACTACAAATCATGCAAAATTACAACACATTTAATATGAGAGAAATTATCCTTTTCTTTCCATATATTAAAAGTTGTTGTATTATGTCTCAAGGTTTTCTTCAATCAAGATTTTTACATACTTCCAAAGTCTTTTGAGAGATTTTAAAAGCTAGAATCGTTAGCATGAATCATTAATGACGCTGCGAGATAACTCATGACACACCAACTAATATAATGGGTCAACTTCATATAGTCAGAACATAAAACCAAAAGCATGATGTAAAAGGGGATGCCATTAACATGGTAGACAAAGCAGAGAATGATGTCACTACCGATAGATGTCATTGCCGCTCAACACATTCAAAGGATTCCCAATGTATTGAGGTTATAGCAAATCCTACGTAAGATAAATGAGAGATGAAAGAAAAAAAAAAAAAAAAATCAATATCAAGAACACAACATAAAATTTACGTGATTCACCCAATTATGAGGGCAACGTCCAATGCTGCTACAAAAATGTCACTTTGACGAAAATAATAAGAGATTACATTGGAATTACTCTAAGTTACAATATATATATATATATAATATAGCCAATGTTACAAGTCTATAAAAATTATAAAAGTACCCTTAATAGACTTCACACAACTTAACACAAAGTCCCTTCCAGTTGAAAATTATTCATTGGTCTTTGAAAGATTTTGTCTTCAACAGGTACGAGCAAGAATAAGCTATAAAAATTAAGTTAAAATGTTATGCTTCCTGGAGAGAAATCTAACCTTTCTATTCAGACTTCCTTCTAGTATCCTTGTGTAAGTGAGTAGTGTTAATGCGTAAGTATCCAATTAAGTTGTTTTGCTCTCCTAACCTCTTGAGTTGTAATTAAGATGATATTTAGTAGGCAAGATAGTGGACAGTTTTTTTTATTCTTTGGGATAATTACACTTACCTCTCATGAGGTTTAAGCTTATTACAGGGATTTTTTACATGGTCTCTGAAATTATACTAACATCTCTTGAAATTTAATTTTAATATCAATTGCACCACAACTGTTAAAATTTCTATTGAAATTTAACGAAAATCGCCAATCTCACCCCAAAACTACCATTCTCACTCCAAAACCACCATTCAAACCACATTTTTTCCTCCAAAATCACTTTTTTCACCCCAAATTTTAATGAAAGGGTGGTTTTGAGAAAAGTAATTTTGGGGTGAAAAAGGTGATTTTGAGAGAAAAATGTGGTTTGAAGGGTGGTTTTGGGGTGGAATGAACTGTTTTCGTTAAATTTCAACGAAAATTTTAACAGTTGAGGTGCAATTAATATTAAAATTAAATCTCATGGGAGGTTAATATAATTTTAGAGGCTACAGGGGAGGTTTATGTAATAAACTTAAACCTCAAGAAAGGTAAGTGTAATTATTCCTTATTTTTTTTATTTTGTGTCATAGGTTTTCTAGTTGGCTCTTGGAGGCATGCCATGTTTGTTTGTTTTTTTTGGTTTCTTTGAAATAAATGAGAACCCAGTTAATTATGTAAGTGTATAAATTCAGAATTCAAGCAACACTTCCTAACTATTTAAACTAAACAATGGGAGGAAAGCAAGGCACCTTATTAATTGAACTCCCAATATCCTTTATAAAAAAAAGGTATAATTTTTTTTAATTTTCTTTTTTTAAAACAGTATAATTTTTAATAAAAAAATAAAAATTTACTAAAGACAACAATAAGAAACAAAATTTACTCCATTTTCGTATTTTTATCTTTTATGAAGTTCTCTTACATTTTGGTTAAAAAAATTTACATTTTTTGCTCGTTTCAATGAAAGAAATTAAGAAAACATAATAATTTAACTAAATAACATGCAACGATGGCTTTTGAAACATATTACCGTTATTGCGTGATCGACAAATATTAATCGGGTTAGTTTGTTAAGAGGCATACTTGAATTATTGCGTCGTTAAAGACCAAGCTTCCAGATGATGTCTCAGAGATCAGCTTTCTCCTGAATGTTTCATTCTTGGTGAAGGCATAGATAGCTAGTGGCTTAGGCCTTGGACTTATGAATTTGATACTGTCTTCAATTTTCTCCAACTGCCATGAAAAAAGAGAAGAAGAAAGATAAAACGTCACAGTTCTCTAAAAATCTTAAAAAGTAACCTAGAAAAAATGTCTAGAAATTCAAAATAAATAGTTTACGTACACTTTACGTGAGCCCACAAAATACAAAGTTAAATCTTCATCCTTCAATTCAAGTTTTGAATTTATTTCTAGGACCATTTTCTGCGTTTCTAAACTTTTGTAAATATAATCTTTTTACTTACCAAGCATGTATTACTCTCTCTCTCTCTCTCTCTCTCTCTCTCTCTCTCTCTCATTATTAGATGCGTTTGCAACTCAAATTATTAAAAATTATAAATAAATAATATGTTATTAGTGTTAAATCATCTAGATTTTACCTTTATCGTATAATATATTTTCAAGACTTCACAATTCATATTGATTTAATATTGTTAGGCCTATATTGTGTATACAAAAAATTTATTTAGTCTTTATTGTAAATATTTATATGCTTATCTTTTGCTTAAATCTTATTCACCTCTAAATTTGTCCCTTTTGTATGATTATAAATTGTCCCTCTAATTAAAAGAAGAACACACAAGAAACATTAATGTTATATGGTATCTGCCTAATTTATGGTCATTTCTTTTGTCTTCTTTCATTATTTCTTTTATGCCCCAGACTTCGTCTCATGTTTGTTTTTCCACTCCCCACCATGTCAACCATTTTTACTACCGTGTCAAATCCCTTTCTCACCACTCTTGCTACTCTCTCTATTTTCACCATCACAAATCTAGTTACCATCAAGTTTATGTTTGGGAATTAAAACGTGATTGCTAATTCCGCCTAAGATCAACAAAAACTCACAAACCACATAATATAACAAAGAAGAAGAGAAAGAGACAATTGCACAATCACACACAAAGTTTACGTGGTTCGATAAAGCGTGCCTACGTTCACGGGATCACACTTTCATTATATTTTATTGGAAGAAGCGATGAAGTTTTTGAGAAGAGAAATCCAATAGACTAAAGAAAAATAACACAACACTATGGCGACTGCAAACCCTAAGGGCTTATAACGGCGCGTATCTCGCACAGACCGATCAATCGGTCTAAAGACTGATCGAGCGGTCAAGACAAGTTCTCGATTTTTCCTGCAGTCTGCACAAAACTGCTGCAAACAGCATTAGATCGATCGATCGATCCTGGATGGATCGAGCGATCCTATCCCTAACATGATTTTCTTCACATCCTTTGATAATCTCCCAGTTGAAGTAAATCCACTCCAAGCCCTAATATATCCCCAATTCACGAACAACACCTTGAAATAACAAACAAAATCAAATTGACTTATGTGATCCAATCTCCCGTCTTCTAACCCTGAAGACCAACTGAAGCCGAGCACAACTTCAGTTTGTCAATGTTGACTCCTTTAGTCAACATGTCAACTGGATTCTTCGCCCCACTAATCTTCTCAAGATTTAACTAACCACTGTCAAGTAAGGAGTGAATGAAATGATACCTTAATTATATGTGCTTTGTTCTGGAGTGAAATGCTGAATTTTTGACAAGAAAAATATCGCTTTAACTGTCACTGAAAAGCGTACTTCTATCAATTTTCTTACCCAACTCTTCTATGAGACCTTATAGCCATGCCCAATTCACTACTGTGCCACCAAGGATGAAGACAAACTTGGTGGCGCTCTTCCTACTATCAATATCGCCGACTAGGTCAGCATCTACATAGCCCTGCAGTTTAATCCTGTCCTCGTGAAACACAAGGGCGTGTTTGTAGTACTTTTTAAATACCTCAAAATTCACTTGACAATATCTCAATGCTTCTTTCATGGATTACTCATGTGCCTATTGACCACTCCCACTGCATGTGCAATATTTGGTCTGGTGCAGACCATAGTATACATCATGTTACCTATAGCTGATGCACAGGGAACCTTACTCATGTGCTGCTGCTTCTACTTTATCTTCAGAGAATGATTCATAGTTAACCTAAAGTGGCTAGCCAAGGACGTACTTACAGGTTTTGCGCCGCATATGTTGAGCCTGCTAAATACTTTCTTCACATACTCTCCGTGTGAGAGTCTTAAGGTCCTTGTAGCTCTATCTTTGATGATGCCCATTCCAAGGATTTGCTTGGCAGCTCCCAATTTCTTCATGGAAAATTGTGTTGAAAGTTGCTTCTTCATCTTATTAATTTCCTCGATGCACGGCCCAACAACGAGCATAAAGTCCACATACAGCAGCATGATGATATAGGTGTTGTGAAAACTCTTGCATAGCAACACTGATCTGCCTCCAACCTGGTGAATCCAATATTCTGTATGAAACTATCAAATTTTTTGTACCACTGCCTTGGAGCCTGTTTTAGATCATACAAACTCATTTTTTAGTTTGCAAACCATGTCTTCTTTTTCCTGTACTACAAACCTCTCAGGTTGGCGTATGCAGATGTCTTCTTTCAATTCATCGGGAATGAATGTGTTCTTGACATCCAACTGCTTAAGAAATAGATCATTTGTAACTACAATTCCTAGTATTGTTTTGATTATTGTCAACTTTACAATCGGGGAGAACATTTCAGTGAAGTCAACTCTTTCCTTCTACTGAAATCATTTAACAACCAATTCTGTTTTATAGCACCTGCTGTCGTCATTTTCTTCCTTCACTCTGTATACTCATTTGTTGTGCAGAACCTTCTTTCTAGCTGACAATCTTATCAGCTCTCATGTTTGGTTTGTTAATAAAGAATCCATCTTATCCTTCATTGCTAATTTTGACTTCATTAAATTTTCAGTTTACAAGACATTTGTATAACTCTCTAGCTCACCACTATTAGTGAGCAAAATATAAAATAGAGATGGTGAAAAGCGTTGTGGCGGTCTGATGCTCCTACAAGACCTCCTGACTACTGTTACTGGCGTACTGCGCTCTACATGTAAATTCACATTCTCCTTGTCTTCCTCATCTCTATTTTGTTTGGCTCTCTCAGAAATATCATCCAAGTCCATTAACTTAGATTTTTTCATCTCTGGCATTACGTTGTCTGTCTCTGCTTTTAACCTGTTCTTGTACAGCACTTGTTCATTAAACACTGCATTTTTGTTCTTAATGATCTTTTGATTTTTATCATCCCAAAATCGATAGCCCAACTCGTCATTACCATAGCCAATAAAATAACAGATTTTAAATTTTGATTGCTATTTACTTCTAGTAACAGCATTTATGTGAACATATGATGTGCAACTAAAAACTTTCAAAAAAGATAAATTTACCTCTTTTTTGCTCCATACCTACTTTTGAATTCTAAAACCTAAATGTACTGTCAATTCCCGATTTAGATAGTAGGCTGCTGTATTCATTGTATCAGTTTAGAAACACTAAAGTAACCTAGAATGTAGTCACATGCTTCTGGCCCTCTTATTCAAAGTCCAAGTCGGGACAGCAGCCTGAATGATGGGGTTGTGACAAAACTGGCCATATAAAGAAGAACTATATAGAGCAGAAGAAGAAGGTTGACGGCAAGTCAACCAATGTTGTAATAGAAAATGTAGAGGACGCCTTGCATCAACCCAGAAACACTCAGATAAACTAGAATGTAGTCTCATGCTTCTAACTCTCTCATTCAAAGTTCTATTCATCTGCTCAGCTACTCCATTTTGTTGTGGTGTTCCTGGAATAATCTTCTCCCACCTGATTCCATAGTTGTGCAAAACACCTTAAATCTCCCGTCTGTATACTCGCTTCAATTATCTGACCTCAAAAACTTTAATTTTAGCCTAGTTTCAGTTTCAACTAATGCTTTTCACTTCTTGAACACTTCAAACATGCCAGTCTTATTCTTCAGAAAGTAGACTCATACCTTTCTACTGGAGTTGTCTATGAATGTGACATAGTATCGTGAGCCTCCAAAAGATGCAACTGACAAAAGCCCCCACAAGTTTGTGTGTACCAGCTCCAACCTTTTAGGTTTTGGTGTTCTACCTCCTTTCAGAAAGATGACCTTCCTCTGCTTCCCAAAGATGTAACCCTCACACAGATTGAATTCCACATACTTCAAACCAAGCAACTTACCATTTGACTGAAGAATTTTTATACCTTTCTCACTCATGTGCCCCAGCTTAGATACCAGTTGTTGGGGTTTAGAACGCGATCACTAATCTCGCCCAAGATCAACAAGAACTCACAAACCACGGAATATAAAAAAGAAGAAAAGAAAGAGACAATTACACAATTGCACACAAGGTTTACGTTGTTCGACAAGGCGTGTCTACGTCCATGGAATCACACTTTCACTATATTTTATTAGAAGAATACAAGGGATGAAGCTCTTGAGGAGAGAAATACAATAGACTAAAGAAAAATAACACAGCACTATGACGGCTGTAACCTTAGGTGCTTATAACAGCACACACCTCGCATAGACTGATCGATCGGTCTAAAGATCAATTGAGCGATCAAGACAAGCTCTCGGCTTTTCTTGCAGTCTGCACAAAACTGTTGCAAGTAGCGTTAGACCGATCGATTGGTCCTTAGACCAATCGAGCGGTCCTGTCCCATATAGGATTTTCTTCACATCTCCTAACAGCTTACATATGATAATGTTTTCTCTGGTCTCATCATATTAAGGCATTTCTATATGGTCAAAACCTACTGTGATTTGTTGACATCTCTTTTTTCTATTCTGTTATTGATCCCAATCCTCCTCTTCGGCTTTGGACTGACAAAATTTTTGTTAATATTATTTCTGTGACGCTATCTGAGCTATACTTTCCTCAGTCATTGGTAGTAAAACCTCTGCTGAAATTAGGCTCCCATTTATAGCACTTTTTCCAAAAGTCTATTGCTAACTGTTCACTTTATCGCAATCATCTCGCTGGCCTATCCTGTGGTCTCGATCTGTCTCTGAATGTCTTCAAAAAGCCAAATCCATTGTAGATGCCCTCACTTCCATTGGTGAGCCTATTTTCAACAAGGACCTAGTTAATGATGTTTTAAGTGGGCTTAGAGCTAAATTTGACATACTTAGTTACTGCTATTAAGGGATACGACACCTTGCCATAATTTTTTACTCTACGCTCTCACCTACTCAACTTTGAAGCCCATCACAAGACTTTGGCTTAGTTTACTCTTTCCTCCTTTTTGGCTTCTCAGACACTAACAACTTCTTTCCAGCACTTCGGTTCTCAGAATAATAATAAAAATAGAGAGAAAAGGGACAATGGTCGCTATAACCAACCACGTGCGACCACAACTGACATTCTTGGCTCCTCTCCTGCAGCCAACTCTTCCCTTTCTATTAACCCTTGTCAGCTTTATTTTGGTTGTGGACATAGTGCTCATTGTTGTCAACAATTATCTTCCTTTGCAGCCCCAATGTATTAGGTCCTATGCACTTCGCATTTGCCCGTCTTCAAGTTACCCCAATTCTGTCTGTGCAAACTTATTATTATGGTACTTCTCCTAGATATCTATAAAAAATATCTTATAATTCTGCTTGGTATATTGATACTGGTGCGTCTAATCATTTATCTAGCTCTTCTCCAACGGTGCTCACCAAACATTGGACCAAATTCTGTTCTTCTTGAAAATGGTGACCAACTTTCCATCTCCTATACAAGTAATGTGGCACTCCCAATTGGTTCTTCATCCTTTAGAATTAATCATGTCTATGTTATTTCCTATGTAGAGATAGTCTCTACAAGCTTCCCTCTCTTCATTTTTGCGTTCAGGCTCTTTTTGCATATTTTCCGTTGTCGTATTTATGGCATAATAGATAGGACGTCAAGCAGGGTTATATAATTTTCAACTTCTAATAAATTATTATCATCTAAGTTTACCTTTAAAAAATCTTTTTGTGAAGGGTGTGCCTTCGGTAAATCCACACACCTCCCGTTTCAAAACTCTTGTAAAATTATTGTTATTTCTTTTTTTAATTTTGTTCATTATGATGGATGGAAATCTTTTAATGCTTCTATTTATAGTTGTAAATACTATGTACTCTTTATTGATAATTATACTTGTTTACTTTGTTACTTTATGTGATGAAAATATGAGGTTTTTGATAATTTTAATTTTTTTTTGTCTTTTATTAAAACTTAGTTTTCTTTTGTTCTCCAACAATTCCAAAGTGATGGACGCGGTGAATACTATAGTAGTCCCATCAAGGAACTCTGTTCCTCTTTTGGGATTCATTGTTCTTTTTCTATCTTCATGCCTTTAAAGAAAAATAATCTCATCGAGTATAAGCATCGCCATATTGCTGACATGGCTTGTAACCTTCTTCTTGCTACCTATTTTTTCTTATGTCATTAGGTTAATGTTGTTTCTACTGTTCATTTCATCAATTAGTTGCCTTCTTTTGTACTCCAGTTGCTTGTCTTTGGGTGAGCCTATTATCCCTATTTAGGAGCTTATATGACAAACAAATTTTTGCCAATTTAATAAAATATTGAATGTGTATTTTTATGATACAACTTGCACCATAAAAAATATAGGTATCTTCAGAGATCAGAAGTTGTGATTTGACAGTTAATTTTTTGTAATTTTATAAAAAAAATAAAAACCTAAATAAAAAACCAAACGAAACCATAATAAAAGCATTACATAGGCATGCATGTGCTACTTACAGAAATTATTGGAAGCAATGGGCCAAAAATTTCTTCATTCATGATTGCTGCACTGGATGGGGGATTAACCAAGATTGTTGGCTCAATGAACCTGCATGAGTTCACTAATTATTAAAATAAAAATTCACTTATGCTCGTTTAGGATAACGACTTATTTATTTATTTTATTACTTTTATTTTTGTTTGTAGTGTATTTTTCTCGTTGTTTTGTCAAACTACTATATTTTGGTTCTTCTCGTTGAGGCGAACTGAAAAGGTAAATATTTTGACTAAAATATGAAACAAACTTTAGAAAAGATAAAATATGTCAAAACAAGCCAATAAGATAGATTTGATGTCTTTATTGAACTTTTTTAATCTTTCGATTAAGGCTCCGTTTATTTCAACGTAAAATATATTTTTAGAAAAAAAGGCACATAAAGTTATTTCTAACGGTAGTTTCCACCACCGTTGGCACTATTGGAATCTGTGAATTCATTGACCATTGAATTTCAGAATTCAATAGCAGAATTCAATTGCAATTGAATTGGCCATTC
>JAOTRH010208426.1:0-10979 GCA_034768845.1 Heliamphora exappendiculata | reverse complement strand
ACACATGTATATATATGTGATCCAATCCATGAACCATGGAGATCAAACCAAAACATGTAAACACATATATCATTAAAACGTTTTAGAAGTTGAGACTCAACTGCACGGGCTTGCTCCAAACCTTCAATAAATACGTTTTCCCAAAACTCCGTTTTCAAACCATCTTTTGAAAACTTTCGGTAACCCTTTTTGAAGCCATAAAACCTCAAAAAAACCTCGGATAAACATCACACGAGGAAAGCTTGAACCAGAACACATCATTTTCCAAAACAAATCCAGGTTCAGTCGATTGGACTCACCCTCCAGTCGACTGAAAAATACACTGGAATTGAAAACCCAAAACAGAAGCCACTTCAGTCGACTGACCTCCCAGGTCCAGTTGACTAAACTCATGGGTTCAGTCGACTGAACCAGCCCAGATCATGTTTAAGCTACGGTTTTGGTTTTCCAAACCTCAGATCAAGCCTCAAAAACACCCGTTTTGATACCTAGAAGCATACCCGAGCTCAAGGCTATCATAAAACCTCGAAAGGAACACCCTCTTTCGATTTCATCCAATCGAACGCCGAAAAATAGTTTTAACCCAGAACTGGATCTAAAACACAAATCATATTTTCATGCATTTTTAAATGGTAAAACCTCATAAGATTACATATATATCCCTTATGCAACAGTAGAATCTAAAATCCTACCTCCTTGGGTCAAAAACCAAATGCCTCGATCCATGTGCAAAATCAAGTTTTGCCGAAATCAAATTCTAACTGGATGGATGCAAAGCTCTCGATGCCGATACCAAGGATCAGCAGTTGGTTTATCAAAAATCAAGCCCCGATCCCCTGAGAAGTTAGAGAGAAGGCAGAAAAAGTATGGAGAAAACATATGAGTTAAGTTTTCAAAATATCTTTTTAGAAAATATCTAAGTTCCGATATTTTTACGCCTCCAAAATATCTTCTTTTTTTTTCTGAAATTTGCACGGCAACTCCCTACAACCCCGGGAACCAACCCCGCATGCTCAGATAAACATAAACAAGCATCAAAATGAGTAAATCATACACCGCAGACATATATATGCAAAACACATCATATATACATATAAGTCTCAAAAAAAGACGGGTTCAGGTCTCTCATTTGCAGTGGGGGATCATGTGTTTCTAAAGGTCTCGCCACGTAGAGGTTTGATGAGGTTTGGTCGTAGCGGGAAGCTATCACCACGCTTCATTGGACCATTTGAGATCCTTGACATGGTTGGAGAGGTTGTTTATCTTTTGGCTTTGCCACCTCAGTTAACATCTGTGCATAACGTGTTTCGTGTTTCTGTGCTTCGAAGGTATGAGCCTGATCCTTCACGTGTGCTAGATTGGGCGGATCTGCAGATTGATGGGGATGCCACCTATTATGAGCGTCCAGTGGGGATTCTTGATACGAAGGAGCAGGTGTTACGGGGTAGGACAATTGCTTATGTCATGGTTCTATGGCGTCATCACGGGGTTAAGGAAGCGACGCGAGAGCTTGAGTTTGGGATGTGTGTTAGATATTCAGACCTGTTTACCTCATGACCTTGTTGTGAATTTCAGAGGCAAAATTCCTTAAGGGGGGAGAGTTGTGAGAGCCTGACCCTTATCTTTTAGGTTATTTATATGCATGAAATGTTTAATCTGGTATATAATAGCATCAATGCATGGTTTATGCTTTAAAGTTGTAGAAAAGCATGTGTAAATGTGTTGTATGCTTTCTCGGACCTTGGTTAGGTGGGTTGGGTTGGTTTTTGAGCCTTGAAACCATAACAGAAACCAGTAGGCTTCTGTTCGAGGGTTCAGTTGACTAAGGGGGTTCCTTCGGTCGACTGAACTGGTTTTTTGGAGTTCGATCGACTGGACTCCTTGGTTCGGTCAACTGAACTGAGGCAATGCACATTTTTCTAGGAGCTTCTGTCGACTGAAGTGCTCTCTTCAGTTGACTGAACAACCTTTTTGACGCGCTTATAAGAGGTTCCAAGGACTGGAGTGTTTGGAAAGGCTTTCTTAAGACCTAAGTTTCCTTTTTCTCCTCATTCTCTCTAACTTTGGGAACTCGGGGCTTCGTTTGTTGCTGATCCCTTTGTGGATCCTTGCTATCGGGGCCAAGGGCTTCGCATCCATCCAATCGAATTCTCATTCTAACATCGTTCAGTTTTGAGATGTCGAGTTCTTGACTCTTCGAGGTAGGATTCTAAACCTACTACTGTTATAAGGGTGTTATATGCAGTTATACTTGCTTTCACCAGGTAGAAATGCATAAAATATTGTTTACATTTTTTAAATCGTGGTTTTTGGGTAAAAGTGGGTTTTTATGTCTTTTCTTAGTTATATGCATGTTTCGGGTACGTGGTATCCGTGGTTTTCAAAATGAGATTTGAAAGCGAGGTATTTTATGAAATCGGGTGAAAAATAACTTTTTGGAGGTTTGAAGTTAACCCGCAGGGTTAAGTCTCACCTTTTAAACGTTTTGTTTAAAATGGTTTTAGATCTCTATTTTAATGGATTGGATCTCCTTTTATACATGTGTGGTAGAAATCATTTTTTGAGTTTTCGTAGTTGAGCTACGGTGGGTTTTAAAATGTTCTCCATAGATGTATCGTGACAGTGTGTGTGTTGAGTTGGACTTCCATTGCTCCTCGGTGTAAGTTCGAAAACGTGCGCATAGTAGATCCCTACGTGCCTTTGGGTTAATCCCCGTAAATGAGGTTGGTGGGTGCTTAGTGCCCTCGGGCCGTGGTCCTGTAAACTAAGTGGTTGTGTGGGTGCTTAGTGCCCTCAGATGTGATTCCGTAAACTAAGTCGGTTGCCTCCATTAATGGTGTTATTGTTGTAACTCCGTATAGAACTTGTCATTACTAAACCTACGGGTCGAGGGTAATGGATAAGAGTTTATAGTTGTTACCTTTGTCGATGTGGCAGAGTCGGTACATAGGACTACATTTACATCTTTCTCCTCGGCTGTGTGGCCTGGGTGAAGCTTACTGTTTTATTTACAGCTTTCCCTTAACTGTGGCATGATATCTATTAGGATGATATGCATAGTTTGAAGAATGAAAAATGAGGGGTTTTATGAGATAAAACCTTTTTGAGACTCGGGATAGTCTGACGGAAAACTTGTGGTTTTGGAAGGAAAATCTTTTTGGCTCCTGTGGTTAAGCCCGTGTGTGTATAATTGCATAGCCTGCTTTACAGTTTTATTGTCTATGTTCTATTGGGCTTCGGCTCACTGTGTGGAATTTTACTGTAAAACCTTTTCAGGTGAGCATAATGAGATGACCCAGTTGCAGAGGTAATGGAAGACTTGCTCTAGTTTTCCCTTTCCTAGACATGTACTTACACATGTGACACCTATTGAGGCTGGTTTTGTACGCCTTTTGGCGATATGTTTATTCATGTATGAGCAGTATGTTTTCAGTTTATGAGAGTTGAACTATGGGGACTTTTACCCAAATGTTGTACATTTTAACTATCAACTATGAAACTTATTTTATTAAATGGGTGTTTTGGTGGGCTTTTGCGTGACCCTAATGTTTGGGACGTGACAAATTATATCGAACCACCAATAACTTGTTAAGCAAGTAATTGCAACATGGCGGCCTCCAACTCCAACATGGTGGCCTCCACCTTCAACATGGCGACCGCTAACTTGCATTATGGCGACCGCTAGTAGAACCTTATGGAAGCTTCTTTTGATGTGGCGACTGCAATGTTCGTAATTGGTGGCTACAAACTCCAAAAACCCTGACATGTCCCAGAACGTGTCAGCATCTCATTGGTGGATGAATTCTATAAATACCGTACATCTGGTACGTTTTTAAGGACAAAAAATTAGTGAGAGGTTTAGTAAGAGAAGCTCTGCCGAGTTGCCGAGCAATTTCGAGTCCCGACGCTGAACCCCTGCTAAAATACCGTGATCTGAACCTCCGAAGCCTACATTGAAGCCTTGCTTGGATCGCCACCCGAGGATTGGACCATTGAGGCACATTTCCAACTTGTGGATTCTTCGACAATCTAGGTATCTTGTTTGGATCCCCGATCCTTCTAACTCCATTTTCTCTCTTTTGGAGTAATCGGGTTAAGTTCATTTTAATTTGTGTATTTCTTTCATTTGAATAGTTAACATTGCTTCTTACTTACTTTCCTTCATCTAGTTTAATCTTCTTTTTTTTAATTGCTTAGTTTACACTTTCACACTAAGCGCATTATCTTTTTCTTTAATTAATTCATTAAATAAGTGGTAATATATTTTGGCAATTACAACTTACAATGTTGTTAATTGTTATCATCAATCCACTAACATTCATGTGAATATAATTGTTAATATTATATTCACATTTTCTAATAATTGCTTGGTTATTCTTTATTTTCTTTGTTTTTTTTTTCTTCTAATGTTAGTTCAATTTCTTTTAGTATTTCTTTCTCTTTTCTTTTCTTTCTATATTTCTAACATTTATCTTCTTGTAATAGTTAGTTCAATGTAGCATTTATTCTTTTTTTATTTTATTTTAGTTAGTTTAATTTCTTTTTACTAACACTTTATTTCATTTCTATTTCTCTTCTTGTAACATTAATACTAATATTCTATTTTATTTTCTTTTAGCTAAATGTTTCTTTTCTAGCTTTTTTTTTCTTTTCTTTTCTTTTAATGGTAGTGCAGTTCTCCTCTCTAGCATTTTGTTAATTAGCTTTAAAATTTCTTATAATGTTCTATTTTCTTTTATTCATCTTCTAGTAATTAGTTTAATTATTCTTTGCTAGTATTTCTTTTAGTGTTAGTATTTATTTTTCTTTTAAAAGTTTTATTTTTTTCTTTTCCTATAGCTTTATTTTTCTTTTATAACATGTACTTCATTTTTATTCTTTTATTTTGTTAAACTCAGAAATTACAAAAAGTCATTTAAACTAGATTTCTTTTCTAAGAGTAATTCTCTTCTCTTTCTTTTCTTTTTATTTTCTTCTATCTCTTTGAAAATAATGTAAAAGTGGATAGTTAGATTGTTCTTTTGTTAATAAGCATTTTTTAACAATTTTCATCTTAGCATAAGTTTCTTTTATGAACTTTCTTTTTTAGGATTCTTTTTATGTATATTTTATTTTACATTTCTCATTTCTTTTATTAATTTATCATGTTAACATTAATGCATATTTTAGTTTCTTTACTTGAAAGCATGTTTAGAATAGTTTAGTTTATCTTTTGTAACAAGTCATGTTTAGATAGTTTTAACAACTTTTTACATATTTTTGCTCTTTCATTCAAATTATGATAGATTAGTTTTTTTTTATACATGAATATTTTATGAGGGTGTATTCCATGTATCTTTTAGTTAGAAATTGTACGTTATAGAACTTAGAATTTTACCCCCTTTATTTGTATTGATTTGGAGTGCTATGTACATATGTTATGTATTTTTTATATTTAATTTTGAATGTTCTCTCTTTGTCTTTATTTTTTTTATTTGTAAGCATTTGAGAAACTCTATTAAAGAACCAATGATAATTAATAGAGGCCAACCTTATGGTTGGGTGAACGGAGTGCCTAACACCTTCTCCGATTCGTACTTTAGCTCCCGAACCCTCTTTCTCTAGTTAAACATTTTAAAGATTAGTAGCTTTTTTTTTTTCTTAGTTTTTTCTCAAAAACTAAGTTGCGATTCCGTTTTCGACGAAAGGGGTTTTCAAAATTTGATTTTTAAGGTGTTAAAAGATTTTTTAAAATATTCTTTGAATTCCTTATTTTGAACATTTTTCAAAAACCCCTAAATCCCAACGCCACACACCAAAAAGGGATCAAAGACCTGTTTGTACGATTTGTGGGAAAGAGCATTTCGGAGCTTGTTGGCAAGCGATGAATAGATGTTTCAGTTGTGGTGCAGTGGGGCATAGTTAGAGGAATTGTCCAAGACTTTTAGCAGACAATGCTAGGAATGGAAACTCAACCCAGACTCCAGGAATGGAAAGTACAAGGAGACCACCCAGAATACAAGGGAATAGTAATAATCAGAGACAAGGTCGAATGTTCGCACTGGTTCCTGGTGATCCTCAAAACACAGATGAAGTTGTTGCAGGTAACTTATTCATTTGTTTCTTACCTACTTATGTATTATCTGATTCCAATTCCACTCAATCTTTCATATCTTCTGAGTTTGCTAAAAAATTGCTAAAAATTCCAGAACCCTTAGGGTATGAATTACTAGTATCCCAACCTTTAAGTCAGGGAGTAGTTTGCTCAGTGGTGTATAAGGATTGTGAAGTAATTCTTAACGATGTGAAGTTGTCAGTTAATCTAATTCCTATTAGGATGGGATATTTTGACGCTATCCTCGGTATGGACTGGCTTGCATCTCACCATGCTAATATAAATCGTGCTACCAAATGTGTTAATTTTTATACCCCACAAGGAGAGTTTCATTTTAAGGGGTTTAGGGTTTCTTCGCCTTCTCTTTTTATATCGGTGACTCGAGCTCATAAATTGATTCAAAAAGGGTGTCAAGGATATATTTGTTGTGTGATACAAGATACACGTAAAAGTCCAGGTTTATCCGAAATCCCGGTGATTTGCGAGTTCCCTAAAGTGTTTCCTGAAGACTTACCTAGTATGCCTGTAGATTGAGAAATCAAATTTTCTATCGATGTTATTCCTGGAACCCAACCCATTTCCAAGACCCCGCATCACATGGCTCTAGCATAATTGAAAGAATTGAAGACAATTACAAGAGCTGCTAGAAAATTGTTTCATTCAACCTAGTATGTCTCCATGGGGAGCTCCGGTGCTGTTTGTGAAAAAGAAATATGGAACTCTGAGGTTATGTATTCATTATCAGGAGTTAAACAAAGTTAGTAGTAAGAATAGGTATCCCTTACCAAGAATCAATGACTTATTTGATCAATTGCAAGAGGCGAGTGTTTTCTCTAAAATTGATCTTTGGTCCGGTTATCATCAGTCAAAGGTGAAGAAAGAAGATATCGAGAAGACAGCATTTAGGGCGTGTTATGGACATTATGAAATTTTTGTTATGCCTTTCGGAGTGATGAACGCACCTGCTGCTTTTATGGATCTAATGAATCGGGTTTTCAAAGAATTTCTAGATGAATTTGTGATTGTGTTCATTGATGATATTCTGGTATATTCTAAAAGCAAAAAAGATCATGCGAATCATTTACAAAAAATGTTGCAGACATTAAAAGACCACAAGTTATATGTGAAATTGAAGAAATGCGAGTTTTGGCTAAAATAAGTAATATTTTTAGGACATGCGGTCCGAAGTGAAGGTATTTCTGTCGACCCTCAGAAGATCTCAGCAATTATAGATTGGCCAACACTTACGACAGTAACGAAAGTAAAAAATTTCCTTAGATTAATTGGATATTATCGTAAATTTTTACAAAAATTTTCAAAGATTACCGTACCTTTAACAAAACTGACTAGGAAAGAAGAACCTTTTGTATGGAATGAAAGATGAGAAGAATGTTTTCAAGAATTGAAAAGAAGATTGACAATAGCTCCTATTCTTGCCCTACCAGAAAGTACAAAAGGATTTTCAATCTAGAGTGATGCGTCACAACAAGGATTAGGATGTGTACTTATATAGAATGGCATAGTCATAGCTTATGCTTCTCAACAACTAAAATCTCACAAGAAGAACTACCCAACACATGACTTGGAGTTAGCAACAATTATTTTTGCGCTTAAGATTTGGCATCATTACCTTTATGGAGCTCCTTGTGATGTCTATATGGACCACAAGAGTTTGAAATGCATCTTTTCTAAAAAAGAACTGAACCTGAGGCAACGACGTTAGTTAGAATTGATGAAAGATTACGATATTAATATTCAATACCATCCAGGAAAAGCAAACATTGTGGCAGACGCACTAAGTCAGAAGGCAATCGGAACTTTGAACATTTTAGTGACTCAACATCTTTTGTCATTAGAACGCGCGGAGCAGTCAGAGCTGAATATAATCAAGGGAGACGCTACATCATTATGTACGGCAATTACTATCCAATTGACAATCTTAGAAGAAGTGAAGCGTCGACAATAAGAGGATCCTAAATTAAAGAAAGTATATGAACGAGTTAGGGTAACCCCAGACTCAGATTTTCAGATCTCATATGGTGTGCTGAAATTTTGAAATCGAGTGTGCGTTCCCAACATATTTGGCATCAAGCTACGAATTCTAGATGGAAATCACAATTCGAGATTTGTTATACACCCGGGTTTAATGAAGATGTACCAAAATTTACGTAAAGCGTACTGGTGGATGGGGATGAAGAGAGAAAGGGCAGATTACGTCAGCAAATGCTTACGATCTCAACAAATTAAGGCGGAATGACAAAAATCGGCTGGTCTTCTACAACTTTTATCAATTCTAGAATGGAAATGAAAGCATATCATAATGAATTTTGTAGTTGATCTGCCTCAATCGTCTAAAAACCATAACTCTATTTGGGTTATTGTTGATAGACTTACCAAAACTGCACATTTTCTACCTGTTAAGACTACGTACGCGATTGATCATCTAGCTAAGTTGTACGTATGAGAGATAGTGCGTTTACATGGGGTTCCAATGTCTATTGTTTTTTACCGTGATTCAAGATTTGTTTCACGTTTTTGGAATAGTTTTCAGAAGGCAATGGGAACCAACATACAGCTTAGTATAGCTTTTCATCTGCAAACCAATGAGCAGTCACAACGAACCATTCAAACGCTTGAAGATATGTTACGAGCTTGTAGTATAGATTTTCAAGGTAGCTGGGATGAACATTTACCTCTTGTTAAATTTACATACAATAATAGTTTTCAAGCCAGTATAAGAATGGCTCCTTTTGAAGCACTCTATGGGCGTCGATGTAGAACTCCTACATGCTGGACAGAGAAAGAAGAAGAATGTCTTACCAGGCCAGAACTTGTTCAAGAAATAACTGAGAAAGTTTGTTTAGTACGAGAACGCCTTAAGATTGTGTAGGATCATCAAAAGAGTTACGATGATGATAATCAACGAGAGTTGCAGTTTCAAGAAGGAGACAAAGTATTTTTGAAAATATCCCCAACGAAATGTGTATTTCGATTCGGACGAAAAGGCAAGTTAAATCCTCGTTGTATCGATCCGTTTGAAATTCTTGAGAAAGTATGACCTGTGGCATATCGATTAGCTTTACCATCGAAGTTAGCACAGATTGACAATGTTTTTCACATCTCCATGTTAAGAAGATATATTGCTAATCCTTCCCACATCCTAATTCAACTACCAATAGGCATCAATTAGAATCTAAGCTATGAAGAACGACCGGCACGCATATTGGATCGCCAAAAAAGGAGACTACGTAATAAAGTTATACCTCCTGTTAAGGTTTGGTGGCGAAATCACTCAGTGGGAGAAGCAATGTGGAAAAAAGAAGATGATATAAAGACTAGGTATCCCGAACTTATCGAGTGAGGTACGTTTATCTCAACCCGACTTGTGTTAAGTTTGGAGAACCAAACTTCTTAAGGGGGGAGAATGTAAAATCTAGTATTCAAATTACAAAATAAATAAATAAACAAAAATAAAAGTAATCAGCCGTTACTCTTAAAATATAATTCCTGATAAAATCTTATAAATAAGAAGTTAATCGAAAAAGCATAATAAAATTCGTTAAGATTCGATACACGTAAAAATTTGAAACTTACATTCAGAAACATGTTATTAAAATTCTAACGACACAAAAATTTTCGAATCAACATTAAAAGTTTATATTAAATTTTGTGAATTTTTTTGAATATAAAATTTTACATTAAAAATTTTAAATTGATACAAAAAATAAAATATAAAAACATCAAAACTTGACATATGTCACCACGCGTCAAGAATAAATTTGCCGTGTAGGATGACTCAACTTGAACCAAACTATAAATATTTGCCCCCAAGGGAGACTATATATATATTATACTTCATATACATGAACCAAACTATAAATATTTGCCCCCTAGGGAGACTATATATATACATATTATACTTCATACACATAACACATATACAAATACACACTGGCCACATATCACCTATATACATATATACAGTTATCACACAGTGACCAAACCACACGACCAAGCCATCGCCACCACCGCGCAATGTCGTAGCCACCACGCTACCGCCGTCGCCGACCACGCCTGACACCGTTGACCACCACCATCACGACCACCGGCGACTCCTCCGCCGCTGTTCTCCACTCTCCTCTCCACGGGTTTTGTCTCTCTCTCTCTGTATATATCTATCTATCTCTCTCATTTCTCTCCTCCATCACAGCCACCACCGGCCACCACAAACACCACCGATGCCACCACCCACCACCTCTACGACCACCGGCGACCACCCTGGAACAATTTACAGTGCTTCAACCATTTGTAACCGTGACTACCATAAATCAACTTTTATTTTCATAATCTGTATACAGATAATCATTACTTTACATGATATTATTTTCCGATCAACAACGTTCACTACCCTTTCGACGGCTTACCGAAGCTAGTGAATAGTTTTAATAGTTGAAATCATTTTCCGGTGAACTCGAACCCAAATAAAACAGTTACTGTCACCTTTTTTTAATTATTGTTATTTTTGTTATCTGTAAGAACACGATTATCATCATACATGTTATCACCAACGTTCATTATCCTATTGACAACCTAACGCCACTAATAAATGGTTTCGATCACTGGTAAATTATTTAGGCAAATTCAAATGGTAGAATTATTTTTATAACTTTCATATAAAAAAAAAAGAAAAGAAAAGAAGAACAAGTGAAAACAGGACGAATATGATTTTAGTGATTTTAGTGATATAATAAAATAATAGTTTAATAATTAGTTTAAATAAGATTAAATTTTAAAATGAAAAGATGTATATTTTTTTAAATAAGAAAAAGATAAGAATTTTATATATATATATATATATATATATATTATATAATAATAAGAAAAT